>JAGKTI010008414.1:0-16840 GCA_018397915.1 Birgus latro
TAATCAATACAGCTTGTGTAGTCCTTGGAAAATTATTTGATTATCATCTGAATATGCACCAAGTAACAATATCAACCACAAAATGTCACAGGATACCTATGACATACTTAAGTAGGCATGTTTGACAACATGGGAGAAAAACCATCAAACATTTCTCGAGTCCATCGTTCGTGGCGTCAAATTGTTTCGGGCCAAATGTGCAACGATACTTTTTTGATCGTGGGTACCTGATGCATACACGAATAACTAAGAACATCTGTTAACGCTTGCGGTAAAAAGCTGACAGAAAAGAACATAATGGTATACTCCCAGATGTGTGCCATGTTCCTATCGCAATGGAGGAGGAATGCAATTAGACTGTTTACAAGAGCAGCTGCCACTGAAACGGCGATGTTATGAAGATGGAACAGTGCGGTGATGAGAGGTTCAGTGAAGTAGGAGGAGGATTACTGTATGTGCAAGGAATGGTTATGAGGATCACTGGAACTAGTGATGAGGAATGAGCGTTCCATTTCAATTACGTGACTTCGACGATCACAGGCGCGACACAGTATACAATAAGGGGAATCGTATTGTACAAACATCTTAGCATTACTGGGTAATAGTTTTCACTGTGTTAAACAACGGAAATGTTAGGACAATTTACTGTAGTTACGAGTGGAAGGGAGAAAAAATAAAAGATGTAGGGGGAAAATACTCTACCGGTAGCAGATAATTACAGCATAACCAGTCAAGTGGCAAACCAAATAGGAAAATTAGCACTGAATATTACCTAGGTATTTTACGAGAGGAATAAGGGCACCTGTGAGTGGGGTGAAAATGCTGGTAGCGAGTAATAATTCCGTAAGTGACCCAGTGGGCAACCGAATATAAACAAGGAAACTTCATAAATGTGTAAGGTATGTATGTATGCATGCATGTGTTTTAAAGCCTGGCTTGGGCACCCATGCGTGGACTGAATCACTATCGTTCAAAACCCGTTCAAGCCATGCTTTATGGGTCATGAAAGCCAACTAGTCAGCAGGGACAAGGAAAAACACTTTCTACCAGTGGAAAAATGACCTGACCTATCCAATGTTTCACCCATAAGTATTAGTTTAGTAGTTTAAAAAAAATGGTTGGTGAGAGGATCATATGAGGCGACGAGTGGCTCTGCATGTGTGTGAGTACCACTGAGGGAACCTTGATAGGATATGTATTTATTTACTGTAGCAACAGGCTTGACTAAGACTGGAAGCGCTACTTTACACGTTCAAGCCGTGCTTTATCGACCATGAAGGCAGTTGATCAGTAAAACCAATAAACACCACTTTGTCAATGAATACGTTACTCTCCCTCACCAAATGTTGCCTGAAAATGCATAAAATGGACCATGTAACAATATATGAAAGGACACGATACTGTCCCAGTTTCAAAGTCCGACCAACTGTGGAACTGAACCCAGATCAAGGAGGCTGGTTGACGGATACTTTGTCGACTCTATAATGGTATACTAACGGTAATTTTCATATATCCGATTCCGAGAGGAAAACGGGTCCAGGTACTGACTATTCGAGTTCCAAAATATATAAGGCTATGTGTGTGTGTGTGTGTGTGTGTGTGTGTCCGACTCTAGGCATAGGCTTCGGCTCTAACACCCACTGTTCATAATGAATTCATGCTATACATACTAGGGCTCTCTTATATAGGGCTGATGTACTGTATTGGTATTGGCAGGGCTGTTTTTACGTGACATTGGATAGTATGACAGATCAGTAAAGTCTTCTTTTAACAATATTTTAATCCTTGGACTGTTCCTTGCCCCACCCGGGATTTGGCCCCACGCGGACTGGGACAACTGACCACCTCTGTCGACTCGGCCACCGCCAACTTCAATTTAAAGGCCTAATTATTTGGCCGAAGAACACCCAACAGCTTCTTATAGAAACCATTAGGTGCCCACACCATCTGATTTTTCACACGACTTAAGCTCTCGGTTCTAGACGAGAGAGAGAGAGAGAGAGAGAGAGAGAACTTTAAGTTCTCATAATGGATAATGACAATGACATGAATCTGGCAACACAAGAAAGGAAGGAATATCTATCTATCTACCTCTACCAATCTGTTATCTGTCCTCTGTTTATCTATCTGTATAAAATGTGTGTGTGTGTGTGTGTGTGTGTGTGTGTGTGTGTGTGTGTAACAACAAACTGTCACACCTCGGAAGGCTTCCCAACTGTGAGTGAACTCATTTTGCGGTAGCCACCGTAAAAACAAATAAGCAGCTCCCGTATGTCCAAGGCTTAAAGAAATTAAGACATTTATTTCTTATAATTTTTTGGATACGTGATTCACTCACACACACACACACACACACACACACGACAGGAGACTCCGTATGCTCTTAAGATTCCGTCGTATACGATATAGTAGTAGTAGTTTTTATTGACAAAATATTTTACATGCTTCAGGTGTAAAGAAAACACGTATGTTTTACAATAGCTTGTTCAAAAAGAAAAAAAATCATTCACTTCAAAAATTCTGTATGTGTATGAACAGCATACCTTAAAACAACATGATTAAACATAGATCTGTTATAACAGAACTAGCCAATATAAACAGCTAAAAACTATACCATTAACCAATAAATTAATCAACCAATAACAGAAAAACAGTATTAACATTACTAAATATACATTCAGTATTACCATAAATTACGCATACCATACACATTGTTTTAATACTTACTAGGAAATTATATTTCCGGTGAAATGTTTCAATGCGGAAATGACTTTGGCGTATAAATAATTATGGAAGAAAGTAAATGTAGACAACTGACACTGACGCCAGTGATATGGTGAACTCTGCTTCCGCCCACCCAGCTGCTTCACGAGACTCGCCCACACCGAGGGTCGAAGATAATTCGATTGTATTGCTCTTTGGCAAGCAAAAATATTGACCGACCCTTAGTCAGAAAAATTTAATACCGTGTGTGTGTATGAACTGCAACACATTTTAAGATATTCAGCTACATTCAGTAACATTCGAAACGCACATTGTGGCTGCCAACTTTACAATAGCAATTGCTATGACCTGTCGGTAACTTGGTACACGTTATCAAGAAAAGACTGCTAAACATGAATACCTTCAATTGCACACACAAGTTACATAGTTATGGAAAGGAAAAGTGATGACGAAATATTTAATCTGGAGAATGAACTGAAAGAGTTTTCGAACAGTGAAGAGAATATTTATGAAAGGAATTCAGTGATCACAATATGCTGCTAAGAAATTACCTGGTTGACTTCTCCATACTGAACTCACACCCTGTCACTAAAAGGAAAAATGCCATGACAGTATGTTTTATGGTCACTGAATAAACCGAGGAGAATGTAGCACCAATCGAACATAGCGGTACAGTCTAAGTTCTCAGACCTAGTAAGTTTGTGAGTCAAGAGATGGCGCCTAAATCGTTACCTTGAAAGGAGCGGAGTTAGCAAGTGAGTGTGATGGGGAGGAGAGAGAGCTGATCCAGCAGCCGACCATGCCAGACGTCAGGGCTGATGATAATGCCTGCGACCCGTTGAGGGGGGCTAAGAGTCAGCCAGAGGTTTCTGCAGCCCAGCAGAAGATCAAGGGGGCTGTGGTTTGGTTTAACGTAAGTGCGGGGTACGGTTTCATCAAACGCCAGGATACTGGCGTTGATGTTTTCGTGAACCGTTCGGCGATCGTTAAGCCGAATCCACTACACCTCCAACGCTCCCTAGGGGATGGAGAGCGGGTGGAATTTGGTATGTTTGGGACTCCAAAGGGTCCTGAGGCCCGGGATGTTACTGGACCGGGAGGGAGGTGTGGCTGTGCTTATGCACGGCGACGTCTCACGGCCCAGGGACATCAGGCTAGGGATCCTGGGAATTCCAAACAACTAAATCTCCTCGTGGAGATGTGTGTCGCGACGGCGAAGGCTTTTTGTGGGGGTGATAAGGGGGCTTTACGCGTTCTCCTCCCTAGGATCTTTGAGGAGAACGGGCTGCCTTCCCTTGTCATTCCCGAGTGCTTCGCCCGCGACATACACTCGATTCCCCGCCGACGGGGGCGTAGGGCCCGGCAGCGACGATCTGCTTCCCCTCGTCAGACCCCGAGGAAGAGGCTGCGACTCGAGGCTCCCCTCAACAGGGAAACTGTCACTCCCTCTTCTGTTGACGACCCAGCAATAACAAAGACCACGATTCAGACCACGGCACAGGTTCACGAGCAACCATCGATGACGGAGGAGGGGCAGGAGTCTTCAGATACTGCCTCCATGGCCGAGGAAGCGTCGACCGGCTCCTCGGCCGAGGAGGAGATTCGTGAGTCCTCCCCTCCTCCAGCAGCAGAGGGCCCTCCATCTCGCCCTCCAATCATCGACCTCAAGAATCGGCTAGATGTAGCCTCCTACCGCCACTTCCTGACCCTCGATGCCCACACACGGTCGTACCAGCTCTACCACCTGCTCCGGGCTGCCGACATGAGTGAGGAGATCAGACCCATCCTGATCATTCGTGTGGAGGAGGCACGTGTAGCCGATCTTCGAGCCTTCTATCATATGCTCCCGCCACGATTGCGGTAAGAGCTCGGCCAGTAGTGACGTGAGGCTGCCCTGATTACCTTCCCATATATATTTGGCTGGCCTAATGTCCCCCAAGAGGACGATGGCCATTAAGCCCCCCCCCAAAAAAAAATGTGATGGAGTAGAGTGAAGGGGATACAGGCAAACACTGACAGACAGACAAACAGACAGATAGGTAGACAGACAGACACACACATACACTCAAACACAAAGAGACGGACGTACAGAAACACGGACAAACAGAGCTACACATAGAGAGACGCACAGACATAGACACAAAACACACAAACTCAGATAGACAAGAACAGGGTGAAACAGCGACAGTCTAGTACACACACACACTTACATACGCACACACACACAAGCACACACACGTACTCATGAACACACACACACACATACACACACACACACACACACAGACTGCTCTTAAATTACTAAAACTTTACCCTCTGTTTACCCTTTTCCCTTCTACCAAGTTTAGTTTAAATCATATCAACAATAAACGTTGACTTACTCCCGACTTATTACCTTTGACCTTTTTCGGGCAATATCTACTGAGGTTTCGACCCAGTGGAGAATGAAACCCCTCTGTGGAATAAAAAAAAAAAAAAAGTGATCCATTTGTCCATTTTGCAGCCTGAGGGGTCTATGAAAGAAGGATAATATGAAGAAGTCGGGATCGATTGTATTTCTTCGAGTCAGTGTTATGTTTTAGCTACATTAGATGTTTTAGCTTTAACAAATCAAGAAAAACAGGACTCGATGCTTTAAATATTAGCATCTCCTTGTTTGCGAGGTTAAAAGGATAATATATTTTAAGACATGGGCGCGTCGGTGCCATCCCTGGATAGCATCTACTGACTGTATGGTTCGCATTCTGCCGTTGAGCTACGTGACACAGAATACCAAAGCAAGAAAAAGTACATTTCATGCTGGGCCAACTATAATCAAAATGGTTTTAGAAAGAAATATATTTCTATAATATTTCCCAACAGGACTGTTAATGTAACCTAATACAGTCCTTGTTTAACGCAGTTCATAGTTTGATCCATCATAAGATTAGTGGTAGAATAAAGAATCGGCTGGAAAAGATTTATGTGAATCGTCAGAACAGACTACAGTTAATTTTTAACATTCGTCATAACCGTAACCACTCTCAAAGATTGTAAAAAGGCCTGAACACATATGTTTTCTTCCAAATTTTATGTTCTCACAAGTAAGGGTAGTTGATTAAGGTAAACAGGTATTTAGACCTGTTACATCATTATATTACTATTGATTTACTATAGATTTAATAATACACTTTAAATGTAAGGGATTCCTAGTTTCCGCTAGTTTGAAATAGTCGATTAAACATCTGCGCACCAGTTGAGTTATTTGAGAGAAGCATTTGGCGTTACGTGGTGAGGCAGACAAGTAAACAAAAGAGAAAGTGAAGGAGCGATGTGGCAATGAGATGGAGGTCTCTGAAAGCGGTAGGATAATTAATTTAAGTCATGTAGAAAGGATGAAGAATTAAACATTATCTAGAAGAGTGTGTCACTGAGAGGGAAAGGGAGACTAAGGAAGAGATAGAGGGACTAGTGGATTTTATGAGAGAGAGATGTGTGAGCTGGAAAGAGAGCAGCCAATTGGCAGAGGAAAGAGCGATATGGAAGCGATTTGTCTGAGGTCTCCATTTACAGGATAGAGGCGTCGAGCACTAGATAAATGGACATGAAGGATCATTGCTGCGTTCATCTCACACGGCAGTAGGCATAGATGAAAGAGAACATGGCATATTGATTTCAATAATAGTAAATGTAAAGTGCTAAACATTGGAAATAGAAATGAAAAAGCCAGTTACGCTATCAACAATATTCAGCTAGATACTGCCAGTCAAGAAAAAGACTTAAGAACTGTGTTAACAAATGATCTTAAACCAAGCAAACTGTAGGGAGGCTGTTAAGAAAGCCAAAATTAATTAGATTCAGTGGTAGAGCATCCGAATACAAATAAGAAAGTATCATCTCACCTTGTATCATTCTCTAGTACACCCACACATAGAATATTGTGTCCAGTTCTGGTGGTCTTAATCAAAAAAAGATGTAGAGAAGATTAAAAGAGTGCAATGAAGGGTGACAAAAATGATACATAGATTGAGAAATAAACCATACGAGGAGAATTTAGAAGCCCTGAATCTCTTTGCCTAATATAAGTGCAAGTTTCGGGAATAAATAACAGAAGCAGCCGTGGCTCAGTGGGTTAGAGCGCTCCGCTCTGGCCGTAGGGTCGGAGGATCGAATCCACGCAAGGGTCATTGGTAGACATTAGGAAGGGCATCCGGTCATAAAATGCTACACGCTCCAATCCAAAAAGGCTGACGCATGCAAGCATGTTGCAGCCTTCAAAAAACGGAACGAAGCGAACTCAAAATATTCAGAGGACACGATAAAACGGTTATTAATAAACTTTTCACAGTACATCGCTCATATTATTCTAGAGGTACAAACTTTCATGAAACAATTTCAGTCACATGAAGCTAAACATTTATTCTTTCATAGTATGGTAAATAGATGGAACAAACTGTCTTCCAGTGTAATAAACTGTGATGCAACTCTAGCCTTTAGAAATTGTTTATATAAGTATCTGTCATCTAACCCCCAGCCAAGTATGTTCACTCCAGAATAATACAGTTCTGTAGTATATTTAACTTAAATTTCTATTTTCAGAAACTGGAGGATACAACTGCAAAACAACATCGATAAATTTTGTTGACTTATTGTTACTTTCCTTTTCGGGTAGATATTGTAGAATAAGATGGGGAGGAGAGGAAAAAATACTTCCTTAGTATCCCATTTTTTTTGTAAGAGGCGACGGAGAGAGGCCTTTTTGGCTCCAGTATTTCTCCCATTACTGTCCTCTTTTGCTCTTCGGTCCTACCTATCTTGATATTTACATGTTTCTCCTCATATTTTTCTCTCTCTACTCCTGCATTGCCATCTAGCCATGTAATGGTTTGGTGCTAATTCTTCATTATTCCTTCATTCCTTTCCCTTTCCTATAAAACTTCCTTGACAGCTTTTCAATGTTGTATGGTGGTTCTTCTCACTATTTCCTACGGGCTTCGGCTGGAGGGTTTGGTGGGTGAGTGGGGGGCCAGCCTTGTTTTTGTATTCTTGTCTACGAGTATAACTGATAGAATAATTTTTTTAGTTATAACCTTCCCTATACCAATCATCCGCGTAAAGATTAACAGGTCTGTTGCTGTTTGCTTTCATTTGTGATCCTTCCCTCTCTCCCTCCCTCCCTCCCTCCCTGTGTGTGTGTGCACACAGAAGTGTATGTGTGTGTGCACAAAAGTGTGTATGTGTGTGTGCACGTGTGTGTGTGTGTGTGTGTGTGTGTGTGTGTGTGTGTGTGTGTGTCATGTTTTCTCTCTGGCCGTTCTGCATGTTGAAAGCAGTGCCCTCTGACCTTCTCCCTTGTTTTTTTTTCTAGTAATGGTATTTCTCAGGGTTCTGTCCTCTTATCAGCCTTCTCTTCCCATTCTTCAGTGACCCTCTTGACTGGACATCATGTGCTGATAACTCCATCCTTCATTCTCAATCCGCCTCTCACATTGCCCATCACACAAATCACTGCAACAGTCATGGGATGAAGCTTTGTCACGCCGTACTTTGATCTGACTATTATTTCTGACTGGGGCAAGAGAAATATTGTTGTTCGTAATCCCTCTAAACTCAGTTTCTTGCCATGATTATCTCCTTATTTTCAGCAACTTACAACTCAGTCCAATATCCCTCTGTATCTTGTCTTTTTCCTACGATTTATCTTGAACTGATGACAAGTTTTCTCGTAAAACCAGTTTCACAGAGCTTAGGTGTTTCATATACTGACTTCAGAGAGGAAGCAAATATACTCATGTGGTGCACAGTTCTCTTGTGCTAACATTTTTGTCACTTTCAGCATTTTAGATAGAGTGGAGTTAAAGGATGTTCTTCACACCATATCTTTTTCTCAGATTGATTTCTTTCATCTCGTCTTTCTTCATTGCAGTGTTACATAGCTCTCTTTTCTTCTTTCAGATGCAATGTGCCTAGACAATGTGAATTGAACGGATATTGATTTTCACTTTTTTTTGTTGAAGTTTCCTTAGAAGGTATAACTTATTGCAGCTCCTAGCCATAAGCTCTTTCTTTTCGGGGGGATTAAAAGAATGCAGCCATGTCTTTGGCTATAAATAACCGAGAACAAATTAAGTGTAACATTTCAAGAAAATGCCTCTGGCATTTAAGTTGGTGGTGATCTGTAGCACTTCTTGAAACAATACTTTTAACTCTAAAAGGCAAATATCACGATATATGAAAGACGTACTATACCTCAGAGACACTTGTATACTTGAAATCCACATGTCACTAATAATACTAAATGTTCCTAAAGCCTGTCTTGGTGAATAATATTATATAGTCTCGGACAATAATGACTATGGCACAGTTTTTCGTCCCATGCATTAAGCAGATGATGCTATTTAACTTGAGGAGGGTCTCTACTTGTGAGTGATTAATGAAGGATATATGTAACCCCCAGTTATTGAAATGTCTCCCTAATCTGAACAAAAACGTGTGGAGATAGAAGGAATAAAATATAAAAAGTACATTATCAGGGTAAATGAGTTAAAGGTCAAAGTAATCCTGTGTCTTCATAAGTGTGTGATAAATCAGTTAACAGTTTGACAAATTAATCGATCTCGATCTGCCTATTGCCATACTCCTTAATCCCGTAAGGGGTGGCCACAAACAAATTGCCTCCATGTCGCCCTGTCCCCCGCCATTTCACTGCCCTTCCCCGAGCTCACACACACCCCTCTCCCATATACCTCTCCACTCCATCCCTCCATCTCATCCTAGGCCTCTCCCTTCCTCTCCCCCCTACCTCCACCTCACTCATATACACTCTTCTCGTTAGTTTCTCACTCTCCATCCTCTCCACATGGAAATTCACCTCAGTGTATTTCTCATAATGCTTTTTATCACATCCATATTCACACCAAAATGCTCCTGCATTTCTCATTTGTCAGTTTGTCTCTCCATGTAACTCCACATGCTCCTTTCAGATAGTTCATTTCCACTTCTTTCACTCTTGACTTGTGTCTTTCCAACAAGATCAAGTTTGACTTCCATGTATTAGAGTTGGTATCACGATACTATTATGCAGCGACTTTTTTTGCTTCCATGCTCACATCTCTATTACTTATCACTGCTTTCAAAGAACCAGTAACTTTCCTTCCTTGTTGTACCCTTTCAAGCACTTCATCTTCCAGTCTTCCATCCCTACTCATCACACTGCCCAAGTACTTAAATCCACTCACATTTTCCATTTCATCATCCAGCCTCACTGTACATTCAGTGACTTCATTTCTCTCGAAGACCATAACTTTACTCTTCTTTACATTCACCTTTAGATTCTATTTCTTATACACGCTCCCAAAAACATCCACCAAGCTTTGCAGCTCCCTTTCGTCTTCACTTAGCAATACAGTATCATCTGCACACAACAGTACAAGAAGTTTCCAAACGCTGTCCTCCCTCATTAGGGCTACTCCAAATCCACTGTTTTAATTTGTATCTCTTTCATAACCTCATCCATATATAGACTTAACAACTATGGAGACATGACACATGTTTCAGTCCAACATTCATATAGAAAAATTCACTCAGTTCCCTATCCACACACGTTGCAGCCTTTGCACTCTCGTACATACTCTTCACGGCATTCAACAACTTATCATTTACTCCATATACTGTTCATATTTTCCTCATTCCTTGATATCCACTCTGCCATATGCTTTCTCCAAATCTATGAAGGCCGCATGCAGCTTCTTTCCCTTTTTTAGAAACTTTTCCACTAAATAATTAAGGATGAATATCTCATCTACACAACCTCTTCCCTTACTAAAACCTCCCTGTTCTTCTCAAACTAATTCCTTTAGTATTTCCCTTTGTCAGTAAGTATCCAGCCATACATTTTACCTTTTACACAGAGAAGACAAATGTCCTATGATTACCACACAAATCTTTTTCACCTTTTCCTATGTACAGGGGAATAATTATACCTGGTTTCCAATCCTCTGGGACTCTACCTTCCTCCCCGGCCAGTTTGCACATATTCTCTATCCATTCCACTACTATCTCTCCCCCATGCTTCAACAGTTCACCACACATTCCGTCAGTTCCTGGGACTTTCCCCATTTTGATTTTCTTCATTGCTTCCACTATTTCCATCCTACTGATCTCTTCCTTTCTTCTCATCACCCTCCTCCTCGGAGCCATTCCCCAGCCACTTATACTCGTGTTACATTCATTCTCTATGTTTAACAGTTCCTTCAAGTGTTCTCTCCATCTGCTCACTTTTTCTCCCTTCTCCACTAGCATTCTACCATTTTTATCTTTCACTCCCTTACTAACTTCTCTGTCACCATGTCTAACTCTCTTTCCCTCCTTCAAGAACATTTTATTACAGTTCCTCCACTTTACACTCAAATTTCTTCCAATTTCTTCATCCACTCCCTTCTTACTCTCTCTTACTAATCTTTTCAATTCTCTCTTCCTCTCTACATATAATACTCTTTTCCGTCTCTCAACTTCCTTCATGCTTCTGCTTTCCATCCACTCATTATATGTTTCTTTTTTTTTTCTTTTGTGCCACAGCTTGCATCACCTCTTCATTCCACCATGCAGTTCCTTGCATCCCCTTTCGTCTTCTCTTCGTCCCACGCTCCACCTCGCATGCTGCACAGATTTCTTCTGTGAATATCTTGCACACACCTTCCACCTCCCCCATCTGCTCCAAATAAAATTTACACAATCACTCTTCCACTTTATCTGTCGCATTTTCAAGGGTTATACTGTTTTCTCCGACTATGCTCATATATACTCTGAAAAATTCGGCACTTGTCCAACTAAATCTAAGTTACATCCCTTACATAATCATAAATTGTTCTTAATTTTTAAGGGGCGACATAACTTTTGATAAGCTGCAAGAAAAACTCATGTGATATCCATGTGCGTTGATATAATATGTTCGGTTTAACACCAGGTAATGAAAGACCAACAAAAGGGACATACACATGAGAATATGATGGAGCGTTAACAACAGTGGGCCAGGGACAGTGAAGGATTGATGTGAAAGACGTTGTGAATCACAGAGGCTTGAGAATCCTTGGAAATATCGGATGTGTATGGAATGATGCAAGTTGGAATAAAGTGTTGTTTGGGGGTCATGACACACTATCAGTGATCGATATCAGGTGAATGGTGAAGCAATACAAGTCAGGTTAAAAGTAATTAGTGAGATTTGACGTAGGAGCTCAAGGTAAACTTTGGTGTAGAGTGTGATATAGAACAGCTGCATACTTTAATTGCTTTTGCTTTGGCTATACCTGCGATTCAGCAAAATTAAACTATATATTTTACATTTTAAGAACCTTAACACAGATGGGAGCTTTGGACTTTTAACCTTTTCTGTGTCAAAAGTCACTCTTGAGTATTCCATGGTAATTATAACTCGGAAATCAATCATCGATGTTTAGGATGAAAATTTCTAAGCTTGTTATCGTAAGGTCTGGCCACAGACGGAACGAATATGGATATACTCAATATATATCTCACTGGCAGTCAAATTGGCTGTGACATAAACATGACAGCTTACAGTCTATCCATAAGACATTATAGCTTCCAGTATAGATATCTATACCTTTCTACTGCCTGACTATATATATCATATGAGGGGAATCCTGGTCAAAAAGGTATTCAGGTGTTTCTGTCGTGCTCAGTAACCAATCCTCATCCAACAATACATTACCGTCCATTACAGCCTTTTGATCCAACAATACATTACCGTCCATAACAGCCTTTTGATATCTCCACCTCGTTCTCCATCTCTTTCTTATTCTGCTCCCTCGCACCCCACTTTCATACATTCTTCTTGGCATTTTCTTACTCTCCATTTGCTTCATATAGCCAGATCAGTTCATAGTGTTTCCAATTATCATTCCTACTTACTTTTCCACCATATCAATCTTTACATCCCAGTCTTCTTGAATCCTTTCATTTGTTCATACATCCTTCCACGTCGCTTTATTAGCACTTCTGTATAAACTTGCTTCAGTAGCTCTCACTCTTGATTTATGTCCCACAAGCAGCGCCTATACTTCATGACTGCTTGCTTTTTCTGGAAGTGATATGCTGTAATATAGTTCAATGTTTTCACTTCCATGTTTGACAAATAGACTAAAAAAAAAAAAAAAAAAAGCTTGCAACGGTTGTTTATTTTGTAGGGTTAATAGTTCCAGATGTTATTATTAACGCGTTCAGCTGGTGTACATAATCTATATTTTCTTATTGCAATTACCAGACGATCATGCTCAGCCTTGGAGAGTGCCTTTGTTGTCAAAGTGTTTAATGCCAGTCCCTTCAATTCAAAAGGTCACTCCTGAGCTGAGTAAGAAAATTTGGAGACAGTAGGAATAATCCATAAAAGACATCCTGAATTGAAATATTTAAATGTACATGTGAAGAGTAAAGAAAATAGTTTTAGTTCATTCAATATGATGGTGTGTATATTTTCTTGTTCTAGTCAAACCCTTATATTCATCTTGTGAGACATACCATTGAAAACAAGTGTTCAGTTTTACCTCGAATATTCAGGGAAATGACATCATTTAACTCTGTTTTTCTGGTGTGTACCGCATATGAGGACTGCTATGCCTCGGGGAACAGACTCAGATCAATCCCCAGCATCGGAATGGATGCGGGGAGGTTGTACTAAAAACATCTGGACAAAATTTAATTCAGAACAAACTTATTAGAATTATCCATAAACCTGCTATTACAAATGAACTACATCCACTAGAAGTAAGATGGAATTTTGCTTCCCTTGGAATATTTTACAGATACTTTTATGTCAAATGCTCATACGAAGTTGCGTCCAATGTGCCACATCTCCACGCCTTCCCCCGTTCTACACGGGCATCTGGTAGCGCTTATGACTCTGTCACACTGCCATATTTCAGAACTTCTGCCTATCCGAATTCATTTATTCCCCGAACTGCATCTCACTGGAACTCGCTTCCTCAGGGTGGTTTCCCCCCAAACTTCAACCTGCGGCTATTCAAGTCCAGTTGTTACAGATATTTTATGAATGGAGGAGGCCTGTAATCTGGTGTATGGCTTAGTTTTTTTTTTTTTTTTATTATTTGTTTCTCCTTCCTCTGTTCTGTTTTGTAACACACACACACACACACACAGGTCGCCGACGTGGACAGACGTCCTGCTGGACTGCTGGGAAATACTCGTGGAATCAGCGGCGAAAGGAAACCAGCCTATTGTGATTATGGAAATGAGTGCGTGAGTGGTGGTCCCGTCGGACATTAGTTTAAAAAAAAAAAAAAAAAAGCGGGCTTTGGGATAAAGAGAGCAAGATACAGTACAGAAAAGTTTCCATTAGGTTGCATCATGGCGGAAAGCGGCGGCGGTTTGTTTACGTCTGGCGAAAGTGAATTTGTGGGTTTCTCCGACGAAGATGCGAGAAGTGGAAGTTCAAAATTGTATCAAACAAGAGTAGCAGGAGTAGAAAAAACGGCGGAGAAGAATGTCCAGGAATTGAAGAAGGTATGGGTAGTAATTAGGGAGCTGCAGGAGAGGACCTTACAACAGGAGAGAGAGATCAAAGGTTTACAGAACGAGCTGGAAAAAGTTTACACACGCAGTGCAGAACAGCAAAGAGAAGTCACGGAATTAAAAACGAGTAACGAATCTGCCACAAATGAAATAGAACACCTCAAGAGGGAAAACAGGAGGTTGGAAGAAGAGAGACAATGAAAAGTAAATTAGAGGAGTATGATTCAAAATCAAGGATGCAAGATGAACATATTGAGGAAATCAAGGAGCAACAAAAGGGGTGGAAGAAAATTCAGGAGGAAGGGAATGTAAATTTGAAAGAGATTATTGAACAACAAAGCAAGGAAAAGGTGAAGGAAGTGGTTAGGGTATTGAAAAGTAGAGAAGCTCTAGTCAGGGATGTAGCAGATAAGAAAAAATGTGTAATTATTTTAGGGGTAAAAGAAAAGCGTATCACGATAAGATCTGAAAGAGAAAGAGAAGAATTGAGTAAAGTTAAAGAAATATTATCAGTAGTCATGGAGGGTAACAATGAAGCCCTAGAACAGATTGAAGAAGTGTTTAGGTTAGGTAAGTATGAGGAAGGAGGGGCAAGGCCATTGAAGGTGAAGTTTAAGTCCCAGACAATGGTAAATGAAATCATGAGTAGGACATGGAAATTAGCAGACAAAGAGGGGTTCGAAAATGTCTGGTTAAGGAGAAATGCAAATGAGGAAGAAAGAGCTAAAATAAAGGAGTTAGTAAAGGAAGCTAAGGCAAAAAACGAACAAAGAACGGAGAAGGAGAAGACAGTGTTTTATTGGAGAGTTATGGACCAGAAATTGAGGAAGTGGTACCGACGGAGAGGAGGAGAAAAGACGGTATAAGTAATAACGAAAAAAGTATGAAAGTGGCGTACACTAATGTTGATGGATTAATATCGGCAATGTTAGAAATCAACGATTTCTTGAGGGTACAAGAACCTGATGTTATGTGCTTTGTAGAGACCAGGTTAAGGGAGAATATTGATATCCATATGGGAGATGGCAAATACAAATTGTGGAGAAGAGACAGAAAAGATAAAATGGGAGGAGGAGTGATGATAGCAGTGAAGAATAACTTAAATATAGATTCTGTGGAAATGGGAGAGGGTAGGGCTGAAGTGATAAACATGAAATTAGAAACTGGAGAGAACTGTAAGAGAGATATAGCAGTAGTATATGTTCCACCTAAGACAAGAGCATGGACTGATGATGAATACCAGGAGATGTTGTCAGACATGGTTAGTTACCTACAGAAAGTGATTGAGAAAAGTAGCAATATAATTCTAATGGGTGATTTTAATTGTAAAGAGGTGAACTGGGAGGAATGGGACTCAGGAGGCGGCGAAGATTCGTGGGGCACTATATTGTTAAACATTGTGATGAATAATGTAATGACGCAGTGGGTCAAGAAGAGACAAGATTCCGAGGTGATGACACCCCAGCAAGATTAGATTTACTGCTAACCAAAGAACCTGACGTAATTGAATCCTTGAAATATATGTGTCCTATAGGAAAAAGTGATCACGTGGTCATTGAGTTCCAGATGATAATAGGGAACGTGGTGTCAAGAGATGAGCTCCATAGGCAGGGAAGATACAACTTTGGGAAAGCAAACTTTACGGAATTGAGTAAATTTTTTGAAAATGCAGATTGGAGGAAATTCAGAGAAACAAGAGAGATTCAGAGGAAGTGGGATATCTTTCTAGACCTGTATAATTCAGGAGTGGATAAATATGTTCCAAGAGTAAGTGGGAAAGAATACAGGAAAAAGGAGTGGTTTAATAGAAGGTGTATTATAGCAAAAAAAAGAGGAACATGGCATGGAACAAATGGAGAAAGAGAGGTAATAACAGGACAAAGGAAGAATATAAAAGAACTAGAAATGAATATACAAGAATTCGTAGAGAGGAAGAAAGGAACTTTGAAAAAGGTATAATCGACAAATGTAAGGATGAACCCAAATTGTTTTATAGATTTGTTAATGGCAAATTGAAACAAAAGGAAGGAATCACCAAACTGAAAGTAGAAGGAGAGGTCTATAATGATGCGGCAATGCAAGCTGAAATAATGAACAAACGTTTCCAATCAGTTTTTACTAATGAAGGGGAGTTTGTGGAGGGGGAGGGAGTGACTAGGAATGTGGTGATAAAAGATATAAAAGTGGAAGTGCAGGAAGTGTACAAATTACTGGAAACTCAAGATGTAAGGAAAGCCCCAGGACCAGATGGAATTTCAAATTGGGTACTGAAGGAATGCAGAGACCAACTGGCAGATAAGATTCACAGTTTAATTGTGTGTTCGCTGGAAGAAGGGAAAGTGCCTCGGGAATGGAAGAGAGCAAATGTGGTACCAATTTACAAGGGAGGAAACAAGGAAGAACCCCTGAACTATAGACCAGTGTCCCTAACCAGCATGGTTGCAAAATTGTGCGAGAAGGTTCTGAAAGATAGGTGGATAAAATATCTGGAAGAGATGAATATTTTGACTGAAAGTCAATTTGGATTTAGAAGTGGAAGGTCATGTGTTTCCAACTTGTTGAGCTTTTACTCAAGAGCGATTGATGTGCT
>JAGKTI010008414.1:21331-33687 GCA_018397915.1 Birgus latro
GTTGAGGGTGTTAAAGGGAAGGGTTAATATGAGTTTTAAACCGTGGATAATATGGGGAAATGAGGTGGAGAGGTACTGAGAGAAGGGTGCGTGAGTTGAAGGGAGGGCAGCCAAATGGTAGAGGACAGGGTGACATAGAGGTAATTTGTTTGTGCCACCCCGTGGGATTAAGGCATCTGGCAATAGATGGATTGATAGAATAGTTAATGTGAGTATGATGAAACTGATGCCAAACTGATGCCACCTTGAAGAAGATGAGTGAAGGGCAATGGAAATCTAATTATGTTTGTATCTCCACAGCCACAGGTAGACTAGTTGAGATGACAGCCTGTAGAGTTGCTGTGCTGCTGTGCCTGACCCTCACCATGACCAGGACATCAGGTTCATATGCTGTTCGACCACTGGAATTGCCTGGTGAGTGTTTGTATGTATCGTATGTGTGTATGCCTAGTATGTTTAGAAGACTGATATGTATTTTTGCCTTGTATGTGCTAGGTATGTATATGAGCCTTTTATTTATAAGTGTATGCCTAGTATGTTAACCCGTCAAGTCCTTTTGACGTATATATACGTCCAAACATTTTGTCTTGCTCAGTCCCGGTGTCATACATAAACATCCTGCAATCGCATTGTCCGTCATTTGCACATTTTTCAAGTTTCGCAGGTGATTTCTGGTAGGCATATGTGAGAGACCTTCCTCTACCTGCTGCCAGGCAGTGACACTGCCTGGCCCCGTGTGACCCCCACCCCCTGCATGCCATTTTCTTGGCAACTCACCTGTTAGCAGTGACCTGGCCAATAAAGACATGTCGCGCCATGGTCTCTCTGATGACGAAATTCAAGGCAAAAGTGATTTCCGATGTAGAGAACAAAGATTACATGTGCCAGAGGAAAAAATAAGCAGAAGTGATGAGGAGGTACCATCGCCAAGTAAGGTGCGGTATGTTGATGTGTTCAGTGAGTAAAACAATTATATCACCTATATTGTTGTGTGAAAACCAATATACTCTTGTACTGCATATAAATTCCTACCAAACAAATAAATTTCTACCTATTCTGAGTGGTTTGGAATAGCTATCCCTCCGATAAAACATGTGTTCTCTTAAGGACAGCTCTAGAGAACACGGTTCCAGGTGTTTAAAGGGTCACCTGTATAGCAAACTTCTAACCTCAGGTGAGCACTTTCCCTATGAATTTTCGATGTTTCTCATAAAAAGCTAAGGTTTTAACCAAAAAAAAACTCTTCGAAAATCTGACAGGATTGGAGGGGGGGGGGCTAATTGGTGAAAAATCTCCCGGGATGGGGCAGGTTAATGTGACTGTATGTATTTATAGAATGCAGGTAATGTATGGATATGACTAATATGATATGTGGCTGGTATGTTTGTATGCTTGAATATGTATGTTTATGCCTTGTCAGTATATGTGCCTGGTATATATGTATGCCCAGAATGTGTGTATGTCTGGTACGTATGTATTCCTGGGTATGTATGTATGTATGCCTGGTATGTGAATATATATATATATATATCTTCCTGCCACATACAGTATATTGGCCTCACACAGCACTCAGCAGAAAACACTCACACACCAGTCATGCACACAACTCAGAGTTCACAAGCAGTCTGCAGATTCTGTTCATATTCTTTTCATACTCTTCCATTAGTAATATCATGCTTTATTATTTAATTCCGGGAAAAATCACAATTATATTCGGCTGAGCACATTTCCATATTTTAAAATCATCCCTTTCTCAGTACAGGCTTAACAAACCCGTTCCCTGAGGCCAAGCACTTTCCTACGTACAACACACCTTCTACATATCACCACTTCGATGCGTACACCCACTGTCCATACTGAATACATGGCAGGAGTGTCTCGTACAGGACTGGTGCACTAGTATTAACAGGGGTGGTTTTCAACTTGGTGGAGGGTCTTATGGTAGATCAGTAAAGTTTGCTTGAATGGAATTAAAATCCTTGGTCTTAACCCTTTAACCACGGGTCATCACTTCCGTGACGCTTGGGCTCAATGGATCATACGGCGGGGCGTCACTTTTGTGATTCTGTGTTGTTTTGAATTCTTCCGGGCTTTCGGGTGGTAACTTGTATCATCTATCAGCACTGTCAATGTCCAACAATAGTCAGAGCTACTAATGTCATCAGTACTCCCATCCATTGTTGACAATTTAGCCATTTTCCCCCATTCTAGACTTCCCTCCCTACCTCCCATCCATTACCCTCTCGTGTCGTCTGCTGAGCCGCTTTTCGCTATGCAAATTTTCCCTGGATTTTTCCACTGATTTCATCCATTGAAATGAGCCCTATGCCCTATTCTTATACAAAATAATATATATATATATATATATATATAAGGTAATTGACAGTGCCATACACCTGGAATTGGCTAATTATCACTTGGCAACATCCAACCTGCACTTGTTCGCTAATTTCCCCTGCTTTTTTCCCCGTGAAATATGCTGTATGAGCTATTCTCTTAATATAAATGTATATAAGGAAGGAAGGGCGAAGCCTGAGTGATATTTATATTCACCTGGAACTACCTCATTTATTATGTATTCTCTAGATTTTCTACGACTTATTTCTTAGCATATACGTTAGCAGCTGACATTTTCAACTCTTGACTACTGAGATACGTACATTCAATTCACTGTCGTCCTTCAAGGTGGACTGACATCACAGTTGCGCCCCTCCTTTTCTGCCGCTTTTGCACCCATTATAAAAGGCCCTGTGACCTCTACCCAAACTAAACATTGTGTGGGAAGCAGTAAAGGACTGAAGATATATATAAGTATAATAAAGTGCTAGAAATAATAAAGTGTGAGTGTGTATATGAATAAGAAATGACAGAATACAAGCGGCGAATTAGCACGAGTGGGATGCTCGTATGCGCTCGTATTTTACATTGCTTTCACAGTGTTTTTTTTTGGGAGTATGAATTCCAAACTACTTGGAAGTCATTGAATAGTGTTTCTAGTGATAATATCAGGCAGTGGTATTCATATTATGGGATGTCAGGAAGTGTAAAGTGGAGATTTAGTTACCCAACATCAGAAGTCTCCACAAGTCCTACGGTAGCCGACGATGCTAAAAAAAAAAAAAACATCCCTGGAGAAAGCTGAAGGTATGTGCCATATGCATATTTAATTATAATATTTTAGGACTAATAACTGATTTTTGGCAAATATTTTTAAAAAGTCAGTCGGAGCGCAGATTTGCCCCGTGGGATGGGCATGGCGTGCCTCTGACAACCCCGCGGTTAAGGAGTTAAACAGTTCCCTGCTCCTGCTGGGATTTGAAACAGTGTCCTTTAGGACGACCGACCACCTTGATACCGACTTGGCTTTATTTATTTATTTATTTATTTTTTTACCTCGCCCAGACAGTCTGGCAAAGTATTATTTTTGGTCAAGTTTGTGTCTTTCTGTTTTTGTCGTTACCAACATTACGGAAAAATTGCTGAAAGAAATTACTTGAAACCTTCAGGATATGTGGGCACTGGTGCCAAAAGAAAGTGATTAAATTGTGGAGGTAATCGAGTGACCTTTAAAGTTCGAAAATCATGGTCACGGATTTTCAAAGGGCTATAACTTGAAACAGTTGAAGATAGAGATATTTACTATTGGGAACGTACAGGAACTCGTAATATGGGCTTTCATTTGTCATCAAGACTTTTGACCTTGAGTGACCTTCAAAGGTCAAACTCCAGGTCACGGATATTCAAGGTGCTATAACTAAAAACTCGTTGAAGATAAAGAGACACTTGCAATTATCAACATACAGGAAATCCCATACTGGTTTTAAATTGGTACCATGACCTTTGACCATGTGACCTTGAAAGGTCAGACTCAAGGTCACGGATAATCAGGAGACTATAACTCGAAACTCATTGAAGATAGACGTATTTAGGCTACTATTATCAAGATTTAGAAAGTCCCATATGGGCTTTCATTTGCAACCATGACCTTTGACCTTGAGTGAATTTGAAGGGTCGAATACAAGATCACGGATATCCAGAGGGCATAACTTAAAAACTTTTGCGCTATTACCTATGACTTTAACTGTGGACTGACAATAAATGACAGTATGGGTTAAGTATTTAACAGCAATAAAATAACGGCTGTCAGGCGAGGCTTGTTATGCCTGGCACAAGGTTTTTTTTTTTTTTTAAAGCTTGTGACCAATGGCCTGAAGGCCAAGGTCACTATGCCAATATTTAACTCTTTCTTATATCTTTTAATTTTTACTTTTATATAATTTTTTAATGAGGTTATTGCAATTTTCAATGAGGTTATTGCAATTTTTAATGAGGTTATTGCAATTGATGTGAAGTATATTACCAACTCAAGTAAACAGAAAAAAAAACCTAAACTGTCATCCTAACACTACTAAATCTTACAAAAAATCACTACACCAAACTAACGTCTAATGACACAGACAGCTAAACCTAAATATTCATTGTACTTAAACTAATGGTTAAAATACCTCGACCAAGAAAACACCATGAATTGCAAATGTGTACTGCCCTTCTACATCACACAACTGCACTCATCATGTGGCGACTGTCAGGCAAAGCACATGTTTTAATATAGGGGACATCATTATAAGAAAGGGAACCAGATGAGTCAGGGACTATTCCATATACTTCAACTGTCGACCCTATGAAAACTTAAACAAACAGATACAGAGCATTTATGTCTGTATGAAAAACGAAACACCTTGCCCAACAGAACATCATCAACTGGAAGTTCCCAATACCTCTCAGTATTGTACACTTACAGATATCAACTGGTGACTCAGGTGAGGCACATTGATTAATATGGGGGACATCAATGTAATAAACAGAGTAACATAAACTATTTCAAAAATGTCTTCTGTCTATCTTCCTTCAATAATGAAATATACATACATGTACAAGTAGCTAAACCACAACCAAACAGTAAAAAAGTAACATCACTCTGATCAGTAAGGTCTCCCTCGAGAAAGCCAAGATGTTGGAAATGGTGATGGGGACATCTGTTGCGTCGCAGTAAACTGATTGTTAAGAAGTAGGAATGGCAAAAGTGCACAGATTGAGATGAAAATAGCACAGAAACAAAAGAGCATTCAGGATGGGAGGAGATTTGGAGACATGTACCCATAAGTACATTCTACATTTTTGCCACAAACTTGTAGCTGGTGGAATGTAGTAATGGGTATAAGTCTCCAAATCTCCTCCCATCCTGAATGCTCTTTTGTTTCCGTGTTTTTTTCGTCTCTTATCTGCGCACTTTTGTCATTCCTACTTCTTAACAATCATTTTAGAATAAATTATTTGTTTTCTAGTTTATGATCTTTTTGTGGAAGTATAATTATGCATAAAACAAGTGTTAGATTTGGATTGTTACATGCATAGCATATTGAAAAACTAAAACGTGAAAAGAAGTGTTTTGGTATGTCCTTTAACTGTAGGCGAGCTGTAGCTAACTAGTGTTGCGCAAAATGGCAAACGTACGGGTGACATCAATGAGGTTTCCAGGCTGTAATTCGCGAACCGTATCCTGAATGCTTTTCTAAACATGAAAAGAAACATCTTCACTTGACAAGTAGCGTTTTGGTGTATAGTTCGTTTGCATATGCCTTTTTGTTTTGGAGTTATGACTGATTAAGAAGAAGGAAAGGGAGAAACAAAACAAAAAAGGAACAAAATCAACATTTTTTGCAGTTCGATTTTGTGATTCCTACAAACGGTTAGCAAAACTTTGCGAGGAGTTTTGCACTTGAACTCCGAATGCCTTCTAGTTCATTAGCTTAGAACTGGACTTTGCAATCTGTTTTTGCGCAAAATGCTCCAATACTCTTTGTACAGGACGGCATATTGAATCTGCACCATTCCTACTTATGGAGTGGCTACCATGATAAGTGAAGCATATTCATGGATATAAAATAATCACTGACAGCGCAGGATGACATGACCTACAGATAACACTGCACTACGGATATTGCAGTGCTGTAGAAATCATGGAGGTAGAGTGGCCCAGTGGCAGAGCACCCGACTCAAGGCCGAAGGGTCAAGAGTTTGCGCCCCGACTGGGTGGCTGCCCTGCTTGGAGAGACAGTGCTCTCCTGTCACGTAGTGGGGCTGTATGATCGATCGAGGTCTATCTCGGGGAATTCATTTCTCTATTTCAGTACATGGAATCATATGTGAGTTGTGTATAGTTCATACAGAAGCATGACAGTATCCTCTCTTCTAAGCGACTGGGCCAGTTAACAGTATCCCAGTCGCCAAGCAGTGGCACGCAAGATGGAATATCCAGGATGGTACACTGACTTTGCAATAGAAGATTTATTGATTTTTTTTTTGCGAGGGAAAGACTCGATCGTAGATCACGAACAATGTCCCAAGTCTTCTAGAGCTCTAGCTCTGCAGCTGATTTCACAAGTGAGTCAATTTGCTCATTACAGGCACCTAGATCAGCGTGAAAGACTTGTTACATGAATGCAGTTTATTAACAATGCGGCCCTGGATCACATGAAAATCAGCAAAGCAAGAAGCAGTTGCCTGAATGGCTGATTTAGAGTCTATATAAATGACAAACGAGTCATGACGAGAATTTTGAACATAGTCTATGGCTCTGTGAACAGCAAAATGTTCTGAGGTAAACACTGATGTATAAGTCAATAACAGAAACCTGAGAGCACATTCAGTTGACCACACTCTAACACCCAGACAGTCACTTGACGTGGAGCCCCAAATGACGCCTGATGATATTATGGAGCAAGTGGCGGACCTCCAGCTCTGGCACCTTGGTCTTCAATGGTGGGAGCCATGAAACATCAACAACAAAGTTGGTTGGCACCCAGGGGACTTTATTTTTTTGCACAAACATGTCACAGTCATTGAGGTCTAAGCCAAGCTCATGAGTCAGTAAGTGGAGGCAAACGGCAAGTGGCTGACGAAACAACCCTCTCTTCCCCCCAAACACACATTGAACTTAATTCTTTTGAATTCTCCATTCTCTGGCTTCGCCTGACTAAATATATCTGTGCTGTTTACTTATCTCCTAATTCTACTGACTATGAAAAATTCTTTGACTATCTTACTTCTACAATGGAACACATCCTATCTGTTTCTCCTTTCTTTGAAATTTCCATTCTAGGAGATTTCAACGTTCACCACCACCTTTGGCTCTCCGCTCCTATCACTGATCCACCTAGTGAACAAGCCTACATATTTTCTACCCTTAATGACATAGTGCAGCTTGTACAGCCCCCTACCGGTATCCCTGACCACTTTGGAGAGAGTTCCAACATACTTGACCTCCTCCATACAACTAATCCTTCTACTTATACCGTTAATCTCTCCTCTCCATTGGGCTCCTCCAGTCAAAATCTTATTACCTTCACTGCTCTGTTGCTCCAGTATGGCCTGTGGACCCTCCAAAGAAACGTGGATTGTGGTACTTTGGAGCTGATGATTGGGAGGTCCTCAGGCAGTACTCCTTTGATCATCTCTGGAATGATTATTGTTTCCATGGCCGGGAGCCATCTGAGTGTGCCATGCGGATTACGGGGGTTATTCTCTCCGGCATGGAAGTATACATTCCTTTCTCATGTCCTTTGACTAATGCAAAAAAGACTTGGTTTAATCGCACTTGTTCTAATGCCGTCCACAACAAGGAGATGGCCTATAAAGGGTACCAGAGCCGACCCACCCCTGAATCACATATTTCATATGTTTCTGCCCGGAATCATGCTAAGTCTGTTCTTCGCTCTGCTAAAAATAATATCATCCGGACTAAATGTCCTCAACACTCCAACCCATATTCTTCCCACTCCTTCTGGCACCTTGCCAAAAACATTTCTAACAACTGCACCTCATCATCCTTCCCTCCTCTTTTCTACTCTGATGGCTCTGTAGCCATTTCTTCTACTGATAAAGCAAATTATCTTCGCTCAAACTTTCTCCTCCGATTCCACTTTAGTCGATGCCGGTGTTGTTCCTCCATCACTTCCCCCTCAGACTTCCTCATGGCTGACATTAAAATTTCTTCAACTGATGTATTTTCTGTCATCACTGGCCTTGATACTAAGAAGGCATATGGGCCTGATGGAGTCCCTCCTGTTGTTCTCAAGAACTATGCTTCTGTGCTTACACCCTGCCTAGGTCAACTATTTTGCCTTTGTCTATCAACTTGTACCTTTCCTTCTTGTTGGAAGTTTGCTCTCATTCAGCCAGTCTCAAAGAAGGGTGACCATTCCCAACCCTCTAACTATCGCCCAATTGCTTTAATATCCTGTGTTTCAGATGTTTTCGAGTCGATTCTTAACAGAAGAATTGTAAAGCATCTTTCCTATCACAACCTTCTTTCTGATCGTAGGTGTGGATTCTGTCAAGGACGCTCCACTGGCGATCTTCTCATCTATCTTTCAGACTCCTGGTCATCCTCTTTTCGGGACTTTGGCAAAAGCCTTGCCATTGCACTTGGCATCTCAAAGGATTTTGATCAGGTCTGGCATAAATCATTAATTTCCAAACTGCCCTCTTACGGTTTCCATCCTTCCACCTGTGCTTTCATCTATAGCTTCATTTAAGGTCGTTCTATAGCCGCTGTTGTAGACGGCCACCACTCTTCTAGGTTTATCAACAGTGGTGTTCCTTAGGGCTCTGTCCTATCACTAACTCTCTTCTTTTTATTCATCAATGACCTACGTTGTGCATCTAACCCTATCCACTCAAACACTGATGTTTCTACCCTTCACCTTTCCATTTGGTTCCTCAATGTCCATCTCAGCACATACTTCAGCAAACTAGGAATGAGGCTATGACACACCTAATGTCTGACTTGGGTTGTATCTCCGAATGGGGCAAAAATAATCTTGTTGTTTTTAATACCTCAAAGACTCAGTTCTTATACCTATCAACCCAACAAAATCTTCCACAGGATTACCCACTAATGTTTAATAATATCCAGCTCAGTCCTACATTATTCTTAAACATACTTGGGGTTTCATTCTCTCGGAACATATCTTGGAAAAATCATATTACACCTCTTGTAAAATCTGCTTCCAAGAGATTAAGTATGCTAAGCCGATTCCGTACCTTCTTTACCCCTGCACAGTTGTTGATTTATACAAGGTTTTATTCGCCCCTGAGTAGAGTACAACTCTTATGTGTGGGAAGGCTCCCCACATACAGCTCTTCTAAATAAGGTGGAATCAAAGGTTTTTCGTCTCATTAACTCTCCTCCTTTTACTGGCTCCCTTTAACTTCTGTCTCTTCACTGCACTGTTGCATCTTTATCTCTTTTCTGTCACTACTTTAATGGTCAGTGCTCCTTTGAACTGTCTGCTTGTATTCGTCCACCTCTGCTACGTGCGCATAGCACACGTCTAGCAACAACTCTTATCCCCTTGTCCAGCTCTCTAATGCAAGAGTTAACTGCTCCACCCAGTCCTCATGTATGCAACAGGTCAACTCTGGAACTGTCTTCCTCTGTATTTCCTACTTCTCTATGATCTCCAGTCTTTCAAACTCAGTGTGTTCAGGCATCTCGAAATGAATGGATCTTGAATTTGGCTCTCTTTCGTAATGTTTTTGTTTTTTTTTCTTGGAAGGAACAGTTCGCTGGCTCCTGACCTTTGGTTCCTCATAATTTGCAATTAGAAAAAGAAAATATGAAGGTGGTGTTGACACACGCCACATTATTGATATCTGATTTTCTATTGGTCCTAATATCGTACAGTAAAATTATGTGGTCTCAAGGAATTACAGGCACAGACACAAGTATCTTCCCGGAGTTTGACGAATATATAGCGGATAAACTGAAGCGTCTGAAATACGCGCTGGTAGAGAGACGGTTTTCACTGTACGAGTATATCGCCAGTTGTAAATTTTCTTCAAACGGAACTGGGAAGATAATTCTTTGCCTGTACATTTTCCTCCCCTTCGATAGAAACTACACACATACGCCCAAAGGTTACTGAACATACTATCAAACAGTTATTCTGCAATACATCCAACCTCTTCAATGTGGAATCAGCCGCTGATTCATACACCTATGGCCATAGTCCAACTTAGATCGAATAAGGGACTTACGCATTACACCATTACTAAAGATCTCTTGTCAGCTCCCCAAGTAGTATCCGCTAGGTACTAAAGGACATTAATGGTTTATCACAAAGAACAATTAAACTATTAACATTATATTAAAAATTTAATCTCTGATCAGAATGGAAGCCCCAAAACCTGACTGAATTTTGAAAAAGTACCAGCTGATTATCCGAAGTCAAATGCAATTCACAGTCGTTATGGGTGTTTGAAAACTACAGCAGCACACTTAGGAATTGGTAACTTTAATCCCTACAGTAAGGCCCACTTGGACGGAATCAAGGGCTGCCTGCATCCACCCAGCTGAAAACTGTACATTACGGAAGGATTGCCTTATTGCACAATCGTTAGAAGGGAGTGACTATATAAAATTCCTCGGGATTGGAGCTGACGACAGAATATCATTGGTCATAATACTATGATTAAACAAAGTGAAACTAAGCATATATCCTTGAGGCACCCCATTTTCTTGGACATATACATCCAATGTTAGGTAACAGGGCAGTTTATCTGACAACACTCTGTCCTCCAAAAAGCTGGAAATAAATATAGGCAAAATATCTCTTAAACCATAAGCACAGAGCTTCATTAGTATACTGTGTCGCCACGTCATGTTATAGACTTAATGGAAGTACATGAACATCCATATCATGAATTCTTTATTGGCCAATTCCTCCAAAATCCAATGCTCCAAATTCATTAGATGATTTAGTGTACAGTAAACCCTTGATAAGCCGAACTATATGGGGCTGTACCGTGGTTCGAATTACCGAATTTTCCGGCGTGCCGAATTTTCACCCCCCAAAATTGCTAAGACAATACCTATTACTTGTCCTTTCAACACTAAATTAAAGAAGCATTCGCTCATTTGCTCATTTTTGAAGGCTCCAACATGCTTGCATGTGTCGGCCTTGGTCACCTAATGGCGGCTCTCCATGCTGCTCGATCTCTGGCAGCCTCCCTATTCAGTCCCTTAACCCTTAAGTCACATTTAATGACCTCATCCCATGTCTTTCTCGGTCTACCCCTCCCAACCCCTCCCCCAATATTAACACCTCTCACACTCTGTACCCAATTATCCTCCCCCATCCTCTCCACATGTCCAAACCACCTCAGCCTGCCTCTCCTCATCACAACACCAATACACTCCAGTCCCATCCTACCTCTCAACTCTTCTATCGTAAGCCCAGCCCCCCCAGGCCTTGCACGCAGGGACGCACTGCACATCCACCTAATCATTGTCATATCTGTACGTTTGAACCTGCGAATATCTTCTTCCTTTACTGCCCAGGTCTCACTACCATACAGCATCACACTCCTAACACATGCTGCATACAAAGACCCCTTAGCACTTAAGGAGAGTCCTCTCAATGTCAGGAGAGGCAACAGCTCCCTGAACTTCTTCCAACCACTTCTCACTCTGGCAACCGAGCTAACTCCAGCCCCACCTCCGGCACCTAACATGTCTCCCAAATAACAAAACTCCTCCACACACTCAAGAGACTCACCTGCAAGTTCAACCCTCTCACGCCTAACAATCTCCTCCTGCTCTCCCCGACACACCGCACACATGAAATCAGCATTATCTCGCAGTCTACCTCTAATACCACTACATCTCTTGTGCACCCACTTATCACAGACACTGCACAAGATGGAATTACTTCCCACACCTTTGTGGCAAACTGCACATGGCCACTCTCCCTCTCCTCTGATTGTACCGCCACCAACCCTAGATATCATCACTTTTGTTTTATCTGCATTTACCCTTAAGCCCTTGTGCCCCATACCATCTCTCCACTTCTTAAATCTTTCCTCAGCCTCCCCTTCATTCTCAGCAATCAGCACCAAATCATCAGCATACAACATCTCCCATGGGAGTCCCTCTCTGAAGTCACGTGAGAGGGCTTCAAGCACCATGATAAACAACAAGGGACTCAAAACTGACCCCTGATGCACACCAACATTCACGGGAAACTCATCACTCAAAGCTCCATTCACCCTTACCTGAGTGTGAGCACCCACGTACATGGCCATAACCACCCTAACCAGCCACTCTTCCAACCCTAGCTTTCTCATTGCCCACTTCACCACCTCTCTAGGGACTCTGTCAAAGGCCTTTTCCAAATCAACAAAAACAAAATACAATTCCCTTTTCTTTCCAATATATTTTTCCTGAAGCTGTCGAACAATGAATATGGCATCAGTGGTCCCCCTGCCTGGCATAAACCCAAACTGCATCTCAT
>JAGKTI010008415.1:0-30520 GCA_018397915.1 Birgus latro
GTAGGGAGCACGTATGGTTTGGTTATATGGTTACCACCCAGCGTTGTAAATGGTTTCTTGGTTTACATGAAACCATTTGGCTTGTCACTCAATGTAAAGCCACCTGTAAAGAAAAGAAAAGCAATAAGAAGTGACAGGAAAGATGGGAGAAATAGGAAGAGAGGAGGGCAGGCTCAGAAAGAGAATGATAAAGGCTAAGGAAGAAGTAGGCAGCACTACATCAAGTGAGTGGATGATGGTCGCCACCACCTACCACTAAGTTGCTTGACTTAAATGTATATCACAGATTGCTATAAGTTCATATTTGAAATACATTGCATATTATGGTAACACTAGTACAAAATCCTATAATTGAAAGGGTAGTGTAATTTATTACCCCCTCCCCCAGTAGAAATGACGGGAAATAGGAATACTGTATGTATCACTACCGCAAATGAAATGAAGTCATTCATGAGAAATGTGCTTTGATTTCATAACTGTTACTCTCAGCATAACTTTCACTTCAACTTCTTATTTTTGGATTAAAATACTTTACAGTATGTAATACTTGGTACCTCATTTTATGCTCACCAATAAGTCTTATTTACGGTAGATAGTGAATCTGCAGAGCTGATGTGTTTATGTTTATTGTTTACGGAAATATAAGTTCATTTTGTATATTGATTTGCGATTCTCAGGTGAAGGACCAGCCTCCTCCTTCTTCGAACTCCAAGTCAGTCTCGATGGCTCGGAAGCACAGAACAACACAGTGGAGATGATGCAGCAGGGAAAGGGGGTGGTGGTGGAGGCCCCAGGCAGGACAGAGTGGGGGGGAGGGATAATGCAGGGAGGACCACAAGAGGGGGTCATCATGGAGGCTGCTCAGGGGAGAACACAGTGCATGGATGGAATGATACAGGAGGCAGCAGTGGCAGTGGAAGGAGTGCAGGGAAGAACTGTATGGCCAGAAGGGATGATAGATGGAATGGGACCCCTGACACATAATCTGGAAGGGAAGATGCAAGCCACACTCATTAGGCAAGACATGACGGGTGAAACATCAACTTCACAAGATATGAAAAGTACCACAGTGTCCAGTGAATTGATAACAGGTGATTTGCCGGGATCAATAGCGAAGATAGGTGGAGATGACAAGGAGATGAGGATGGAACTTAGACAGATGGAGATGGATGGAGGAGTGAAGATGGTCATCAATGGAGTTACACCGGGCATCAAGCAGGAGGAGATTGAGGTAGGTTAGCCTATGCCCCTCTCCTGCATATGTTCATTAAACCCTTGAATCCAAAGACATACTTTATTTGCTCATAGCCTACAGTCTTGCTACATCCAGATGATTCTATTAAACTCTGGAGAGTCTTTAGTGACGGATCTAGAACTGATCTTCAGAGTTTGAGGTCTTTCCCTAAGCTGAATAAAGTAAAAAGAAATCACTGGATTGAAGGTTTAAAGACAACTGAGAACATGTCATAGGAGATAATTTAAGACCAAAAGAAGTGAGGTATATGGTTTGTTCAGCAGAGATGTTGTGAAAAGAAAGGCTTTGGAGAAAATATTGATAAGGAATATATCTGTACCTTTTCTGAAAGATGCCCTTGTGCCAAAGGAGGTTAACAGTTTGTTGTTAACCCTTTCAGATTCATTAATCTCACCTAGAGTGAATAAAATCACCATTGGTTAGTCGGAATATATATATATATAAAATAATATCCTGCCCTCGGGTGGGAAAGGAGGACTGGATGATGATGATATAATAATAATATCCTTGTAAAAGGGTCAAAACAGTGATTCACCATTGCCACAAACCACAGGTTGACACCAGCCCTATCCCTTTACCGGAGGAGGAGGAAGACGAAGAAGAGGTAGATGATCCTGAAGAGGGAGAAGAGGATGTCGAGGAGGAGGAGGGTCAAGAGAACCCAAAGGGAGGGGAGGAGGTGAAGGTCAAGGAAGAGAAGGAAAAGAAGAAGGGCCGTAAGAGGCGCAAGAGACGCCTGACGTTCACGCCCCGGAAAAGCAACAAAGTGTACCAGTGTGACAAATGTCCAGCAAAGTTTGCCCGGGACACGCAGCTGCAATACCACGCCAAGGTGCATAGGGAGGATACTGAGGTGAGGGTTTCCAGTTGTTTGTTGGTATGTGCATGTGTAGGGTAGGGTATATTGATTCTGTAGTACATGAATAGTTAATTAAGGATATGTATGTAGGTCTTGTATTAATGTAGTTTAGGAAAAGACCAGTAAGTACAGTAGTATAAATCAGTAAAGGTTGTGTAGGTATTATGGTAGTATAATGATTAAGATTTGTGATTTTCAGAGATGTTAAGGTTGTTTCTGGTAAGTACTCAGCAACATATGGTACAGATACCTCAGAGTAATGGTAGTTTCAAAGCAAAGGTATTAGTACTTAATTTTGTAGGATATTTTACATTCATCCTCCTAACCCAGTTTTAGATTATTTTGCATCCATCATCCTAACACCTTCTTCTTATGGAACTGAGAGCTAAACAAATGTCAGTGATTTCATGGGAGACATGAGTCAGAGAAGAAAAAGTTCATTCCCACCTTACTGTTACCATATTTTGGGGAGGCAGTAGCTCGATCGGTAGAGAGTTGGCTTGCAGTCCCGAGGGACCCAGGTTCGAATCCTCGCTGGGGCAGGGAACAGTTTAAGGATTTGAATTTCATTAAATCAGGCTTTACTGATCTACCAGAAGACCCGCCGACATGTCGTAAAAATAACCCCGCTAATACCAATACATCAGTCCTGTATGAAACAGCCCTAGCATGTATTCAATATGGACGGTGGGTGTTAGCGCCGAAGTGGTGACATGTAGAGGTGTATGGTATGTAGGAGGATGGCTGGGCCTTGATAGCAGGCTGTAAAGCCTATGCCCAGAGTCGGACACACAAAAAAAATATATATATATAATGTATGAGGCTGCTTATAACGCGAGTACTGTAACATGCTGCAAAAATGGAAACTACAGATTATTTCTTTTGGTATAAATTTGAAATACATGACATATTCCACAGGCTAAATGTGTTGCATTGCCTGTGGTATGGAAGTGAAGTGTGAAGGAAGACCTGCAGTCATCAACATTTTCTGCTCAACACGAACTTTATTGAGAGGTTGTTGGAGAGTATAATTAGGGAGAGAGTAAAATTTGATCGAGGAGCCGTTTGGTTTTATGTTGGTCAGGGGGTAAAACAAATGTAATTTTGTTGTCAGGGAATTATAGGAGAAGGACCTGGGGAAAGGGAGAGAACTCAGTTGTACTTGTTTTTTTGGATTTGGGGACTGAATGAGTGTTATAGAATAAGAAACACATTTTATGAGGGTAGACTGCAGAGATAATCAGAAAACTTTGCATTTGTGACATTGTAAGGAAGCTGTATATATAGTGAGGTAAAAATTATAAACCCATTTAGAACTATCTTACATTTGTAGATTCTAAGATCAAGGTCATGTGCCATAATGCAGCTTCCTCCCTTTCCTTAAATAATTCTTTCTTTCCTTGTTTTGTTCCCTCTATTCATCTTCTTCCTTCGATTCCCCTTTCTATCCCCCCCCCCTTTTTTTTTTTTTTTTTTTTTTTTTTTCCCTGCCCTGCTCCATCCATTCTTTCCTCCCTTCTTACCCTGTTCCTTTCATTTGTCTCGCCTTCCTTACACTTATGCCTTCATTTTTCTCTCCTTTCCTTCTGTGTTCCCTTCTCCCTCTCTGCCATCCAAATGGAGGGTACCATAGTAAACCGCACTGTCCATGTGACCTTCGGGCCACCACAACAAGAACAACAACAATCTCTCCTGTCCCTCTCTCATACTGTGCCTTCTTGCCACCCCACCCACAGTTTTGGTTCAAGTGTGACCAGTGCCAGATGGTGTTCCCTAGCGTGAAGAAACACCTCAGGCACCGCAAGAAGGCACATCAGGAGCCCATCACATGCCAGACGTGCAATTCTAAATTTATGCATGTCAACAGCTACCGATTACACATGCGATTGCACAGTGGGGAGAAGCCATATAAATGTAATGAGTGTGGCGCATGTTTTGTTCAGAGTAGCCATTTGAACATTCATAAACGTTCACATACGGGGGAGAAGCCGTATCAGTGTGATGTATGTAAACAGTCCTTCAAGCAGATCTCACACCTGCGCACACATGAACGCATACACACACAGCTCAAGCCATACACTTGTGGAATGTGTGGTGCAGCATTCATTCAGAAGAGCAGCCTAAACCGCCACAGCAGAATCCATACAGGGGAAAAACCCTATGTGTGTGTTGTGTGCCAGGCAGCCTTTTGTGTCAAGAATAACCTCACACGCCACATGATAACACATACGGGAGAACAGCCATATAGGTGTGATTTATGTCCAGCATCATTTGGACAGGCAATTGATCTGAAACGCCATAAGATTGCCCACACAGGAGTCAAGCCATTCCAGTGTGACATTTGTGAGGCCTCCTTCAGCCGCAAGAATAACCTCAAATGGCATAAGTACAGCCACACTGGTGAGACTCCATTTAAGTGTGATGTGTGTAGTGCCGAATACACACGGCCGAGGGACCTCAAGAAACACAAGCTTACCCATGGTAGCCCTAGGCCTCACTGCTGCCGTCTGTGCCAGCAAGAGTTTCCAACCCCGGCAGAACTCAAGCGACATACAATGACACACACAGGACAAAAACCATTTGCATGTGAAAAGTGCTATGCCACCTTCCTGGACAAGAGTGCCCTCAAGCGACACATGTATAAACATGTTGGTGTTAAACCTTACACATGCAAGCATTGCAATACTGCATTTAGGGAACAGCGCAGTTTGAAGAGACACTGCACACAGGTTCATGGAGAGCAAGACCCCTTGGAGACACAGGAAATGCAGACTCTGACACCACAGCAACAACAAATACAACCACAACAACAGCAGCAGCAGCAGACAGCGCAGATGACGACCATACCACCCGGTACTATCATAGCAACTCAGGACCCATCCCAGTTAGCAACATTCCCTAGCCAGCAGCCAGCACAGCAGCAGATTACATCAATACCTACCTTAATGCTGTCGGGAGGACCAGGCCAGCCAGCCAGAGCAGCCCGACCAGCCACAAACTGCCAGAATCACACTGCCCATGTCTTGACACTTGGAAGCAATAACCAGTGGCAGTCATGGTGTTTCTGTGATCCCCCAAACCCACCCCAGCCCCAGACTGCCACTGGTCAGCCTCAACAGGTCATGCTTGCAAGCACAGCACCCATAACTCTGCCAGTCCCCACACAGCAAATCCAGCCACAGCAGCAGCAACAACAACAACAACAACAGCAGCAGCAGCAACAGCCACAGCCACAGCAGCCATTCACCATGTCTGTTAAAGCACCATTAGGGCCAACAAATGTACAGTTACAGTTCCCCTTTTCTGAGGCTCAAGCCACAACTACAAACACACAGTGGGTCACCAATTGGGGCAAGTGACATTAATCATTTGTCGTGTTTGCAGGTGTTGAATTAAAGGACATGGCAAGTGATTCACGTAATCATTTTGGTATATGAACTACTTTTCTAGTACCGTATAAGGTTGTTTCAGTAAAATGTTGGAATGGATAGTGTCAAGCATCACATGATTGTTCATGTACTAATTTATATTAGTGGGAACACTTCATATACTAATTTATATTAGTGGGAACATTTGAGATGGTTCTGAGCACAGTGCAGTATTCCAGTTAGTTCTGGTAAGTCACAGTACTTTTAAAAAAGACTGTGACATGTTATAGCTTTTTTTGTCATAATTATAGTTTGTATTGATCATGGTAACTCCTTAGTGTTCTTTTATTAATTGTTTGACAAGATTTGATTTAGCTCATGGTAATATTATTATTATTACTATTATTATGATGATGATGATGACTATTATTATTATTGTTATTATTATTATTATTATTATTTTAGTTCATGGTGGAAGTTGGTTGCAGTGGCTCAGAGGTAAGTGTAATCTTATTATACTGTGTGTTGAGTCTAGGTTTGAGCCTATCCTGTGATGGACATTTACAGTGGATACTGGTAATATGTCCTTTCATGCTCTTACATATGTTTGCATCCTGTTGGCTCTGCCAGTGACATATATGGTCTCAGACATATACAGTATACATGAACATAGTCAAAACAGCACTTCAGCTTTCATGTTCATCATTCTTCATACAGATACTACTTCTTCATTCATACTTTGCTACTATGGGGAAGGGTCAGTTTTGTCTAGCAATATCCCTCCAAAGAGAAGGTGTGATCCTGTATGGACCTAATTAGAAATGATACACAGTAAAGATGGTTATCATTCAATCCTGTATACATACTTCGGGTGTCATTAGGAGTTTTTATACCAGAGAACTCCTTAAGCCGAGTGCCTATATGTTATTGGTTGAATATAATGATAAAATACATCAACTAGGAAGTCCATTCCATAGGTCCAATAGTCCACTTATGAACACCAACAGAGGGCTTGTTCTCTACTGCCTTCACATTGTCAGGCATTGTGCACAAAGACTCTCCATTTTTAATGTGATATGCAAGGCGTAGTATATACAGATTTATTCGTATTTTATTAGTAGGGATGTGATTATGATGCGTCTGTGAGGGCCAGGATGAAACCTGAGACTACGCAGTCCCCAACCTGCTGTTCAAACAACTCCACCACTACCCCCCTACTTATATATTGTAGTGAAAGGAGTATTGCCTATTACTATTTTTAAAACTCATAAGGGTAAAGAAAAGCTATAATTTCATTATAAATTATTACATTACTGTATATTACAAATCTTGATGTTGAAATCCCAATAGAGCTACCCATATTGCCCCTACTGTATTTAAAGGTTTAAAGTGATTTGCATAATTTGGCATACAAAATAGTTTTAAATGCTGTTCATATAATTATTTTCATATACTGCACTTGTTTTGTTGCTGTTAAGTACTGTATATCAGTTCAGTATTTTTTCAAACTTTATTTTATGAGTTATGGAAACCAGTACAGCAGTTAACAGGTAGAATTAAATATCAAAACACTCTCAAGTTCCATAATCCCAGGGATGTTCTTGATTTTACAGTACAGTATTTTATTTTGATGTATTCCATTTCCTAATTGTTGTGCAGCTGCTAATAATGTTTGGGTACATGTGCAGAATATATTTATCCAGATACAGTACAGTAGTGATTAAGGTTGTCCTTTTACATGCAACCGTGGAGATGAATAAGACACATACGACTTTTTCAGTGGGTCTAGGAAGGTTACCAACACCTCTTCCTTAACACTTTATTTGCATAAAAACCAGAAAAATATCTTTCATGTTAACCACTTGAACTGGATGATGTTATTTTTAGTATCTTCTTGCTGTTACTATAGTTCATTTTAACTAGACCGGTTTTCTTCCTTCTGTAGCTTTTTTCTCATACCTAAGTGGCAGAATAAGACAGTACCTGTACTACGGTTCTGCATCCTTTCCATAGAATTTCTTCAGGACTGGTACCATATTTTAGTATTAATCTCTTGTTACAGCTCAGCAGTAAAGATGAAGAGATGGAAATTTTATGGCTAGTTTAAATGAACAAAGTACCTACAGCTTAATTCGACTTTGGAAAGGCCTCATATGAAGGGAAACATTAAGGCCATAACAAGCCCACCATTTTGAAAAGCCTAAGCTGAATAAAATAATTATGAGTTTGGAGAGAATAAAATGAAAAGGATGTCCCTGGTCTCAGTGGGTTAATTATGTTTTTGCAGTATGGGCACAGCTTACCCTAATAACAGTCAAGCATACAATATAAGCCTCGTGAACCTGGGTGATGTACCGTACATTCAGTTGATTCTTATGGCCAGCAGACAGTGTATTCAACTAAGGAAGGGCATCTTTTTTGAAGGAATTTATTACAGCTGTATGTATCCTATCCAGTTTGAAGAATAAGTTAAATAAAAACTGAGGAAGTTGCAGAATTAGATAAATACATTTTAAAAATTCCCCGGTCTAAATGGGTAACTATGCTGTATGCAGAAGTAACATGGTAAGAAGAGGTGTTAGAAAACCTTACAAGACCATGTGAATGCACACTGTAGATGTAAGGAAAGTCTGGTGTCCCATGATGATGGGGATGCTGAATGACTGTGCCAAATAGATAGAGAAATGCTTAATTATAAATGCTGCAATAATAGAAAGCCATGAGTGGCATCAGTATAATTACCTGTCAGTTTGGTGGTACATTTTTGCCATGTAAACATTTTAACCACTTCACTGTGAATCATAAGCACAGATACATATGCAGTCATGTTATATACTGCAGTGTCTGCTGCTGGTTGGATTTGGAACTACTGTATTTCACCAAATATATACTCCACTTCTGTACATGAGGCAGTAGGTGGAAAAGTTCCATAATCCAGTAGCAGTGAGTGCTACAATAGACAGCATGACATTGTGTGCATTCTTATGAATATGACTGTACCTTTAAAACTGATTTGCCAGTTACCCCTGATTTACAGTATAGTACTAACTGTGTGGAAAAAGTCGATATTATAAAATCCATAATGTAGACTACCTTCATCACAAAAGACATTATCATACGGAAAAGGTTCAAGTGTTTGGAAGCAGACAAACAGTAAGTGTTTGGAACGGTTAAGCATTTTCACAGTCATCATTGGTATCCACTGTATTGAGTGTTCATGTTGAGAGAACTATCAGCCATCCGTGCTGTACAACACACTATATACAGTATATATTTGTAAATAATATCTATGAGCTAACCAAGGGTAATTTATAAGTAAGGCTGTAGAGTTGTACGTAAATAGGGATAAGAAAGTAATTTTTCCATTCCTTTATGTATATGTGTGTTTGCATGGTATTTTGTTCATGTCATTATGTTTGAATGTGCCAGTAATTGCAAAAATAGGTTTAAATAACTATGAGTGCTACACCTTATGTACTGCACTTAGATTATTGGTAAGCTGGCAGTAGCAGCCATGGCTCAGTGGGTTAGAGTGCTCCGCTCTGGCCGTAGGGTCGGAGGATCGAATCCACCCAAGGGTCATTGGTAGACATCAGGAAGGGCATCCGGTCATAAAATGCTACACGCTCCAATCCAAAAGTCCTCTATCCAGGGGCAACGCCTTAGCCCTTTGGGGATACCAGGCGTAAAACCAATATTTTTATTTTATTTTATAAGATGGCAGTTGCATTCAGTTTGCACACAGTTAAGCAAGAAAACTGATGTTATTTTCTATATCGTAATGACAAATGATCTTCAGTTTGTTTCATAATTGGCGTAAACTTCATTTTGACAGGCTACACTTACCAGTACAGTAAGACCTCACTATAACGGACTAATTGGGGCTCAGCCAGTCCAAAATATGCGATTTTCCGATAAAAGCGACATCCTGACTTACCCCTGCTAATCCAGACTTTTTCCGGATTTTATCGGTAGTTTTCACCACCATTGCAGTATTGTACTGTGTTTTACCTTCACTACATTAATCAAATGGTATAATAATACTGTACTGTGCACTGAAAAACATGTCTTTTACTTGTCTTATTGTGGTGAACATAACTGAAGTTGTCAGGCAGTCCGGACTGATTCTGGCTATATCGGACTTTTTCCGATATATAGGAGTTTAGGCCGGTAGCTCCTCGAGTCCGATAAAAGCGAATTCCGGTGTACTGAAGTCCGTTATATCGAGGTTTTACTGTATTGGTAACAATAACAGCCAGTGCTTAATAATGGCATCCCTTGCTCAGGGATGGGACAGTCATTGCTATTTCACTTTAATGATTGGGATTTTTGACACCCTTATTCAGGTTACAGTACCCAGATTTGTTTTAACTTTAATTGTCGCCATTTCATGACCCCCCCCTCCCTTTCTGGGGGGTAGAGGACTATAAAGTGGAAATGTGTTAATAATTTCTCCACGAAATAGCAGTGTTGCTCAAGAGTAAATGCAACTAGGCCTACAAAGGTCACTGTCACATTACATGAAGGATTTGTTTTTTTAATCATGTTTTATGATTTACATTAATCTACGGTGGTTTGTAATGACAATGTATGGTGTTTTGTTCATTTTTGAACATTATTTAAGTTGGCTTCAGATTCAAGTTGGTAAGTATGCCCCAGAGAGTTAGCCATGGAACTGCCAGCAACATATCCCCATTGAACGTGTTATAATGTGTTCACTTAATGATAACTTACTTGATGATAAGGTTTGGTCAGTGCAGCCCATCATTAAGCAAGGGATGCCTGTACGCCATTCACAGCACAGGAGATCTTGTAGCAAGAGTACTTTAGTTTTGATTACACACTTAATGCACATTACACCCCTCCCATCCCCGCCATCATTTGTATGTTAAAAATACTTCAGGCGACCTCTTGGCTTTTAACCATGGTACACTGATGCATAGTCTGCCCTGATGTGTGAGCTTTACCATCATGACACCAGGGCATATTGGCAAACATTAGGTTTATAAAGAAAATAATAAATGAGAACTTTCCCACATCAAGATGTATTACACTACGGTGCTTTTTGTCTCATATAAGCTTGAATACAATTTCAATATTTGTACTGTACATGCATTTGTAAGTACTAATGGTGTGTATGACAGCAAGAATGAGAAGGTATCATAGTTATTTGATATTTTATTGGTAAAGAATATTATGTGATCTGATATTTTAGTTAATTTTAGTTCGTAATATACCAGTGTTTGCATGATTGATTATAAATGGACAATCAGTACTCATGACCATAGACTGAGAACAGCACTTAACAGAAGTTCCATATATTTCACCTGTAAAGTGGGTAATTGCTTTATTTGTGTTACTACTTTTGACAGTGTCTTCCAAAGCTTTTGCAAGAGTCTTACCTTCATAATTGGTTACATCTGTCTGGATATTAATCCACCCAGATATCACTAGCTTTGACAGTGGTTTTTACTCATTTTTATTTCTTTACCATATATATTGGCAGTAACTGTGCAGTATTATGAATGATGTGTCAACTTCAGAATGTTAAGTGTTGATACCTAATTGCACAGTGTATGTCTGGGATGGATTCAGCTAATTAAGAAAAAAATACTTTTCTAGATTGTACAAATTTGCATAAAGGTGAACTAGACATATTGTAATGCATGAATGTAAGAGATTCAGGTGATTGCATGTGTGTGTGTGTGTGTGTGTGTGTGTGTGTGTGCCGCAGTACCTACCAACTACTGAAAAGAAAATAAATAGAATATTGTCATTCTGATATGTTATTTCATTTTTGATTTTGCAGGTTTCCCTATAAATCCTGTAAATTGCAGATACAGTACTGTACTAATATATGTTTTCACAGATGTATGAATGTTATGTTTATCATTAAAATGCAGAATATTTAGCATTGTACTGTAATTATTGTTGTTTTGCACTGTTTGTATATTGTTTTCTTGATGTACATAGTTGATGTATACTCGTACATGTGCCATGGTGAGCAATGGCAGTGCTTCAGCAGGAAGGATTATATGCAGTATTATATTACATAATATTCAAGACTCCATCCATCATCCAATCCTGCGTTGCCCCATGAGGAGCGTAGAAGCCCGGGGCTAGGCAAGTTGGTCCTGACACTTGAGATGAGAGTGACCAACCTCACTCATCCCTGAGTGGCATTTTGTGAGCAGTAACCCCAACCATCTCTTGGATATAAACCTACACAGGCTTAATCCAACTGGAGCGCCTTAATTACCCACTAAACCACCAGGTTATGTGGTCACCACCCAGCATTTTAGTAAATGGTTTCCTGGTGTACAGGAAACCATTTGGCTTTTCACTCAGTGTAGAGTCACCCATAGGCAGAAGGAATAGTAAAGAATGAAGGAAAGTTAGACAGAAGAGGGAGTGTAAAGTCACCTGTAGGTAGAAGAAAGAGGAAAGAATGAAGGAAGGGAAGACAGAAGAGGAAGGAAAGAAAAGAGGAAAGGGCAGACACCCAAAGCAGCACTACGTCAAGTGAGTGGATGGTAAGCGTCCCACCTACCACCAGACTACATAAATCATTCCGTCCATCCATCATTCGGACCTCCTTTCCCACCCAAGGGCAGGGTGAGGAGTAGCGATGTCCTGACAGCCCAAGTTTGCCCAGTCCAATGGGCCACGCTTCCATTCACTCATCATTCAAGCCCCTGATATCCTGACTCTATCTGATACGCCAAAACATTGACCACATTCTGTAGCTTCACATAAACGTATCTGATAGTCAGTCCAGACGCTGTCACATTAAAAAGGGGTGCCAAATCCCTGATCATGCACTTCTCATAATATTCATCCAGCCAGCGTGATTTTGTCAGTCCCCTAGCCTCATCGACTTCCATACCTCTCTTCCTTACACACTCATCCGCCATATCACTCCACTTTCTCTTTGGCCTACATCGCCTCCTTCCTCCTTCAGATTCACTCAAATATACCTTTTTCACCACTCTATTGTTATCCATTCTCTCCATATGACCATACTGTCTCAGTACACTCTCTTCAGTTCTGGTGTCCACAGATTTCTGTACTCCACAACTTTCACAAATCACATTATTTCTTATCCTATCCACTGTCAGTATTCCACATACAGTACATTCCTCAGCAGTCCCATCTCCACTGCTCTCACTCTTTCATGCCACACCATAGTCTCACATCCATATGTTAAAGTTGGCACTAACACTTCTTCATATATGCATCGTGCAGCTGCAACACTCAAGCCTCTGTTTCTTATCAAGGCCTTCATAGCACCAGCTACATTCCTTCCTTGTGTCACTCTACTTTCCACTTCTTTTGCACATTTTCCTCTCATTCCTTCCTTGTGTCACTCTACTTTCCACTTCTTTTGCACATTTTCCTCTCTTTTCTATCACTGTACCCAGGTATTTGAACTCTCTCACCAATTCCAGTCTCTCCATCATTGTAACATCACACTGGGAGTCACTCTCTCTCTCTCATTAACCATCACTTTACTCTTTTCTACATTAACTTTCAAGGCATGACACTCACAGACATCAACAAAACACTGCATTAATCTACAAAATTCTTGTCCAGTATTTGCAAGCAGTACTGCATCATCAGCATACAACAAACTTGAGATATTCCATTCATTACCAATGCCATCCCTCTCTCCATTACTCGTGTTTTTACTTCTCTCATCATCGCATCCTAATATATATTGAACAGTCATGGAGTATCACACAACCTTGTCGCACACTCTCACCGACTGTGAACCATTCACTTAATTCCCATTCACCCTTACACGTGCTTCACTACCATCATAAATACTCTTGACGACATTCAGCAGCTTACCATCTGCACCATACATGTGCAAAACCTTCCACAATCCTTCTCTGTCTGCTTTGTCATATGCTTTTTCCAGATCCATGAATGCCATAAACACCTTCTCACAAGCATTTTCCACTGTCTTACTGCAAATATTTGATCCACACATCCTCTGCCACTCCCACTCCTAAAGCCAACCTGTTCATCACTCACTAGGCCTTTTTATATCTCTCTTACTTTACCTATAATAATTCTTCCATATACCTTCCCTACCACACTCAATAAACTTATGCCACGATAATTCTTGCACTCACTTCAGTCATCTTTATTTTTGTACAGGGGTACAATTACAGCCTTTTTCCACTCTGCTGGCACAGTTTCACTCATCCATGCCTTCTTATGTATCTCCATCAAGCATTTCATTCTGCTCTGTCCACTACACTTAATCATCTCTGCATACACCTCATCAGCCTCAGATGCTTTCCCAGTTTTTCAGCCACTTCACAGCATTCTTCACCTGTGCAAGTGTCACATTTCCTGGCACTGCATTCCTTCTCTGCACACCCCCAAAACCAATCATGTTTACATTAGCTCTGCTTTCCCTCCTCCCATTCATCAGGCTTTCAATATATTCTTTCCATCCAGTCCTTACTTCATCCGCATGGGTTAATAATCTGCCACATATCTTTCACACTTTCACATTTCTTTCCGCTGTCACTTCTACATTTTCGCACCTCTTTCCAGAAGAACTTACTGTTTCCAGAGTAATCTGCATTAATTTTTCTTCCTAGATCATCATTTACCTCCTCCTTTTACTTCTTCACTAGTCTCTTCTGTTAAAAATAAAAAACAAAAAGGTTAGACTTGTAAAGTGGAGCCAGGATTTATGGGGTCTGAATAATGGGTGGACAATTGTTTGGCTTTTTGGGGGGGTGGGGGGGAGCTACTGATTTACTTATTTATCCCCCCCCCCACACACACATCATCGTGTCCTTAGGTGAGAAATGGGTCAGAATGATTATAATGATAAGGATGAGGATTTCTACATTCCAGTATTGTATTTGCACCTATGATCAACAACAGCGACTAATGACAACCACACAATGGTTGTAAGGAACACAAAATCTCCATCATCCAGTGCTTCATTTTTGTTTATTTTATATTTTAGCCATGAATGTACATACCATGACCCCAGACTTAAACACTGGTATTTCATAGTCATCTTGGAAATCTATAAAGCTATGATACAATGGACACTGATTCCCTCACCAGCCATCAAGGAACACTTCATTTCCTCTCTTCTAATCATTGAATACCTTATATCTGAGCTTACATTCGGGATTTTCTGCCAGTAATTTCCGAGAGTTTGTTACAACACTTATAAACCCGCTTATCTGCTCACATAAAACACTACACTGCACTACTGTACTAAACTGCAACAATAAAGATTCAGATGATGCCAAGACCCCTGCTTGTACCTTTCACGTACTTATGATATTAAAAAATTGAACCAATGATACACTGTCCGTAAAGGGTTTTTGCACAACACCAAACCTCTCTTATCTCAGTCCTATTTTTCGTACATCCGGCAAAACACATACATCTGCTTTCCTAGAACAATACATTTATGCAACACAAGCAGTAAAGCACATTGCCACACACAAAGTTAAAAATATCACAGTGCGGAGGCATATTTTGCACAGGGCCAGTTAACAAGCCTGATTTTGTGCGAGTTTCCCTTGTTGTAAATTTCCTTACACTCTCTCTCTCTCTCTCCCCCCCCCATTATTGCATTGTTTATAATTTTTTTACAAGTCTGTCCAGGGATGTTTTCCATCCCATTCATAGAACAATAATGTCATTTTCTAATCAACTTTAAAAAATTCCCATTATCTTTATATATTTATGATATTGCCTTTTTTCTTCTTCAGTACTTCAACACCTGTTCCTTTTCTTTTTCCTCTTGCTGAACCCATGTTAGCTACTGTCATATATATATATCTACTCTCATCCTTTGTTTTCGACATTAAATAATCATCCTTCTCAATCCCTTTTTATTCTCCTTCTACACCTGTCTTTAACTTGTACAAAATTAGGCTGTTAACTACTCTCTGAACATTACCCGAAGGTCGTACAACCACATGAAATGGCAACATTTGATAAACAGTTTGATGTACAGAAAATATCCCATGGCTAATTTATCAAACGGTATACAGTATGTACAAAGCAGTTAATAAAGGGTACAAACAAGCCAGCCAGAGGTCAGAAAACATACTCTAGAAAGCTTGGAACTTGGTTTTCATATGCCATCCAGCCAAAATATTAACAGAAGAATGACAGTACAGCTTACATATGTATTAATCATTGCAGCCATGTCCGAGAGAATAATTTCAGGAACAACATTTATTCAAAATTATACTTTATAATTTGTGATGGAAAGATTTTCTATATGCCAGTCCCAAGGAGAGAAGAATGCATTTTGTAACCCGTGGCCCTGAAGCAATTTCAAGCAGCTGTACAGTAAAGCATAACTAGCCAAAGAACAGATAACAGGACAGTTTGTATTGACTCCAATTGAAATTATCCAAGTCGATCAGCACATACTTAATAGCTAAATTCATCTACCTGTAATGGCTCTCTAAATATTTTACCCTTGTAACACTGAATTTTTACAACTAAACTGAGGAAGCACTACAGTAGCCGAATTGCAGGACATCCTTATTCATGTAGGTTATATTAAGTACTAGTATACAGTTGTAAAGAGTACTGTTTTGAGTTTGATAAAAGAGGTAGTCGAGAAGCAGCCAAACTGATGCTGTTGTGTAATGTCATGAAGAGTAACAGTACACATCTTATTTTAAGGGTGGTTGTACATCTGACTAGATACTGTAATTTAGACACGTAACAGCAAAATTTTCTCACGTGCAAAATATAGTATGTTTTGACAGTATCTGCATGGTAGGAAGGGGGTGCTGCATTAATTTTCATTAATCTGTACATACTGTGTATCCATAAAAAATAGGCATGCCTTGCTGTCATATACCTGACATCTCATGTTGCTGGTAAAGAGCAGCAGGATACAACCACTTCTTAGGTATAATGTAATAAGAAGACTTGAAACTGTCAAGATTCTCCCATCACAGAGCACAGAACAGCAGGTTTTAGGTGCAGCCAATCAGATATTACAAGACAAGGCTTAAGAAACAGAGGAAGAGGAATAAACCTCATTTAAACTTGATGTACAGCACAGTTTTATAGTGCTAGTGACAGAATATCTTGCCAGCTTGTAGTACTCAGTGTGGCCTCTCATCAGTACAAAGTACCGTGATAGTGACAGCAAAAGCAAGACTAAGCATAAAGAAACTGGAAGAAAGTATTTACATATACATGTCTACAGGTTGCTAAAAGTATTTAAGGTATGTACAGTACCAACATTTGCGGCAGGATGATGTGAAACTTCTAAATGATACATTTGGAGGGGGGGAGGGACTGGATTAAAGAAAAAAAAAAGTTGAATTATAAAACTGTTGTCCTTGTAGGTGAACAGGAATCACAGCTTTTTAAAACTTTTTCAGCAGCGAATATTATTTTCACCCATTACTCACCTTGGTTTTGTGACTTCTTTGAAATTTCAGTGCAGGATGCATCCATTTGGTATTTCTCAACACTAAATATATTATCTGAAGTATTAAGTATTAATAGCAGACATGAGGCAGGAAGGTACTTGGGAGGGCAGCAGTTGTGTATCTTTGGTTCAGACTATGAAGTCTAACCTCAAGAAATAATTATTTACAGGAATGAGTCCAAGAAGCACGTAGGAATGTAAAATAATCTTCAAAAGGCGACTGAATGTGCAGTATAGCAGTGTTAAATGAGAACAGCACAAACTAATTAACCCTTTTGAGTATGGGGATGTCTCAGTTTAATTTTGCCACTTCTTGATGATTTTATATTGCCTGGAACAGATTTTTTGAACTGGAGGGGTTAGATATTGCATTAACAAACTCCTTTCAGTATAAGAAGCCTTTACAAAATTCAATATAATCACCTGGTAGCAGCAAGAACAAGCTAACAGGGATGTCACAAGATTCTGAGTATTAAAGAATCTGAATATAACCAAGGATGTACAGAGTCCATCATCATTCAAAATTTTGGTGTGTAAATGGTAGGTACTGTATAGAAAATTAGGAGTTCATAATGCAGGTTTCATGGAAGCATGGGATGGAATGAAGACATAAGGTGAGGGTCCTCTCTTACAAACTCGTTCAAATTTGTCCCCATTAATGGAAGGTTAAAATGTACTTAAAGATGCATATGATTCCACTACACAGACCTACTCATGGTTCAAATGAAATAGGGGCATTATTGATAAGGGTTCCTATTTTCAAAACCTCTTTTCTAAAACTATACACGATCCTCAATATGAAGAAAATCCACAACAACAACAAACATACATCTCACTTCTAGCAATGCAGTGGTGGTGGAAAGTGAAGAAGGAATGAATAAAGTGCAGTAGCAGTTGTAAATTATTACTATGTGGAAATACTTGGAATATTAAATGAATACTTGATTTGATGGGCTAAATGTAAAGAAATACAAATGGAATGGGTAGCTAACAAACAGTATACAGAATATATAATAACTTTCTTTATGCGACAATTGTTTGATATACCAAAGAAGATAAACAGTAACAGGAAGAATAACAGATACTATAATTAACAGTAATAAGCAATATTCATTTTAAGTTGTAGATAAACTAAGCTCAAACAAATTTCAACTATGTACTATGACTAGAGAAACACTAAAATCTCTTAATTTCAAGAACCATGAACATGACAGTACTAAGTTACTAACCCCTTCAATTTGACAGTGTATTACTTTATTGTTGCTGCCTTCAGATAATTTAATTAAACTTGGGAAAGATGTCTCATAAAGGAGTTGCTAAAGACTACATCTAACTCCTGCAGTTTGGAAAGTCTCTGAAGTGGAAAGAAACTATCTGAGGGTAACATGAACTGTTGTTGTGGCCTCAGCCTTATGTGAATATAAACCCAGTGGACTGTGAGCATAATCTGTCCATTTCCTGCAGTCCACCATCCCCCTTTCAGCGAATATGGATGGAGTTTAGGTATGTCTGTATAACCAGACTGGTTATATCGGTGCCACCACATGTAGGCATCCCTCTCCAAAACCATAAAAAAAAAAAAGTATCAGACTGAAGAGGTTAAATAAGTACATCCCCAAAAAATCCTGAATGGGATTCTTACAGTGTCTTACACAGCACCTGGACGTATATTATGAGCCACAGTAATTTAATTAACACATATGGTTTAGTACAGTACTGTATTAACCTATAAACGGCAGTAGGATTTTTTTATTAACAAATTACAAGCACATATCAGATTTCACCAAACGGATCTAAAGCAACACTTTTTATTTTCAGTTTGGTGAACTTTTTCATGTATCAAGTATTAACGTTTAACACTGGCCAGTTTACCAGTTCTAAACTACTACATAATAACAACATGAAAGGAAACTACACTACATTACCCAATAATACAGGTAAATTCCATTTTTACAGAACACTACCAACACTGTCATGTTTACAGTGTCACACAATAGTGGCAGTTTGGATCTTGTCTTAGTTTTCATTTACTGTAATTAGAAAATACAGTATAAGAATTCTGTCTGCTTTGATGAATGCAATACATAATGTTTTCACAGACTGTGGTAGTGATAGTGTACTAGAAAGTAATGAAGTTTTCATTATTTCCATAACAATGAGGCCCACAGTAAAAGAGCAATCTATGAGGTTTTGTCTGCATGTTCATGAGGTAAAATCCATAAAACCTTGTTTTAAAATCTTAAATGATCTTTACAACAAACACTCTTGCTAAAAATGGAATTCAACAGTACAGTATCTCCTCCATAAAATCTGCAATTACAAAAACACCTTAACACCTCCAGTAACTCAATACAGTCATTCAAATTTTGGAATGTCTACCATAATTCTCTATTTAACAACTGATAACACGCAAGATTATTATAGTGCAACAAATGAAAGACGAGGTAACAAAAAAAAAAAACAAAATGAGATTACCAAAGGATACCATTGAATAACAGTTTAAAGGACTATGAAGACATACAGTACATAACACACTCTGTAAGGTAAAGCATATCAGTTTTACAGCTGCTTCACATTAACATTCATACAAGCATCTTTACATTAACTGTGCAAGCTTGATATTTTTTATTTTTACATAACTATCTATGGATATAAAACCTTAAACATATACAGCACATTAATTATAAAAAATCAAAAGCTCCTGTATAGCATATCAGTTACTATATATTATAAACCAACAATATTTTTGCTTCATCAGCCATCATTTTATATCTTATTACTGTATGATATATTTGGCATATCTGATTATGGCACAAGACCCATACACTTAGTGAGGTAATGACAAAATGTATAGCCTCTTAATTCATACACCTTTGGCACCATCATTTGTTTCCATTGATTGGGATAATATTACACTATAGTAAAATCTTCCTGAACCAGGGTGCCTTAAATACCATCCGGAATAATTCACTATTCTCATTTTCTGTTTTTTACTTTTCAGACTTAGACTCCAATTTTATAACCAATCAATCCATAGATGCACTATAATCTCTCAGTAAAATAAATGGGAATACATAAGTTACCTTTAGCAAGAGGTCTGAATTACACCTTAGTGATGCACCTCTTAGCCTTGTTTCTCTCATAATTTATACCTATCATACTGGTACAGAGAGATATAACTACAGTGTATGTAATCATTATAAACTTTGATTTAAAAAAAAAAAAAGTATAATTTTGACTGCACAGTATTACTGCAGCTTGCCAATATTCACCTACCTGTCAGGCATTAGAATAGTAAAACTCAACCTTATATATACATATATTGTATGTATCAGTTCAAGCGCTGCCTTCCGAAGGCATCTTATCACCACACTGATCAGCAGGGAATGGTTGGGGAAGAAGCTGTGAAGAGGCTGGGAAATAGGAATGGCAATAGTGAGAAGTATTTGCATGTCAAATGGAAGCATCACACCGAGATAGAAATTTAATAAACATTTTCTCAGATCAGTGTTTGTGGTGATAAGACGCCTTCGGAAGGCGGCGCCAGAATTATGCTTATATAATCAACAAAGTTCACCTAGGTCTTTCTAAATCATAAGATAACCTTTACCATAAATCTTTTATAAGACTGTCCATAACATCATTGACAGACTTGTGTTTCAACCATGAAATTGTGTTACTGACACTGTAAAACTTCCTTCACAAATTATTCTGTAATGGTGCTTTGTTAACAATCATCATCATCATCATCATCATCAATAACAAGATAATGTGTCTGTAACCTTTTGAACATTCCTCAGATAACTATAATTAAAATCCCCCCCCCCTCCGGCAGTCTTAAATGCAAGTTTTTTAGTAACTGCATGGATTTTTTTTTTTTTTTTTACCACTCACACTTAAAAACATTTCACTCAAAAATGCAGCAACTCTCAGCGCACACTGCTTCATATATATTTATCTTAATGATATCCAGTTACATTTAGTTACAGTACCTAGTTACCAGCACAACACACAATTTAACACGCATTCATTTTAGTAATATTAAGTTACATTTAGCTACCTAGTTACCTTCAACACTTGCTCCAGCCCCCTAACCAGCCTCGCAGCACCTCCTCCCTCACTACAGCTGTTTGAGTTCCATTGACGGGAATTTGTACCTGAATCTGGGCCGGAATTAGTTGCCCCTCCACTGGCTGCTGCTCTAGGGTTGGGCAGGGAGCTGGGGCAGGAGTGGGGGAAGTGACAGGTGCTGGAGCTAGGGTCGTGACAGTAACTGGAGAGCCTTCAGCGGATATTACTGGGGAGGCTGGAGCTGCGAGAATGGCATTGGCTGGTATGGTGGTGATTATCTGTTGACCAGGCTGTTCAGTAGGTATGTTTGGTGGGTCACAGAAGCACCATGTTTGCCACTGGTTACAGCTACCCTCGATAAATGTCAAAACATGTGCATGGTGGTTTTGGCAGTTGTTGGCAGGTCGGGCTGGTTTGGGTGGCTGTCCGGGCCCCTGTGCCAACATTAACTGAGGAATCTGTGTTGTGACGGTCTGGGGTGCACTGGCCAGAACTTCCTCAGTTGTGCCAATTGGCTGCTGAATTATGACATGTTGCAGAGTGATGCTTTGTTGTGGTATCTCCTGTTGCTGCTGTGGAGGCTGCTGTTGCTGTTGCTCTGGCTGTATCGGCTGTGGTTGCTCTTGTGGCTGTGTGATAATGACAGGGTTTTCATAGTTTATTGTGTACGTGACTTGTTCCTGGGGTTTCTTCTTGATCTGAACTGGTTGTTGTAATTTGATGTACTTCTCAATAACTCCCTCTTCTTTGATCTCTGCATTGTTCAGCTGGTTGCCCACTATCCTCCGAACATCTTCATGGAGAGATATAATGTGGCGTTTGAGATTTCGCTTCTCACAAAAAGTAGCATTGCATATCTCACAAGCATATGGCTTTACACCGGTTTCCTTGAATGATCCAGGCTTGTTTTCTGGCTTTTTCCTCAAGGGTCTCTCCCCGGTGTGAATCATCTTGTGTCGCATGAGGGAGGGGTACTGCTGGAAGGAAGCTGGACAGGAATCACAGCGGTAAGGCTTTGGGGGTGCGTGGATACGCTTGTGAACCTTCAGATCCCCAGATGAGGAAAATCCAACCTGACATACTTCACACCTGAAAGGAGTGTTGCCGTTATGTGTCATCTGGTGCCACTTGAGGTTGTTCTTCCGACTGAATGCTGCATCACACTGGTCGCACTTAAAGGGTTTAATTCCAGTATGGCTAATTTTATGACGCTTCAGGTCTATTGCCTGGCCAAACGATGCCGGGCAGAGGTCACACTGATAGGGCTTTTCACCCGTGTGAGTATATAGGTGTCTCTGCATGTTGCTCTTCACCACAAATGTCATGTCACAGAAGGCACACTTGTAGGGTTTTTCCCCTGTGTGGCTTCGTCGGTGCCTCTTCAAACTGCTGTTCTGTGTGAAGGAGGCCTCGCACTGGTCACACCGGTAGGGCTTGACCTGTGTGTGGGTTCTTACATGTGTCTTGAGGTGTGAGATCTGCTTGAAGTTACTGTTGCAGATGTCACATGTGTATGGTTTCTCCCCTGTGTGTGTACGCTTGTGAATATTCAAGTGGCCACTCTGAACAAATGCAGCACCACACTCTTGACACACATACGGCTTCTCCCCCTTGTGCACCCTCATGTGGATGCGATAACTGGCATAGTGTGTGAATTTACTGGAACACATCTTGCAAGCCAAGCTAGTGCGATGGTGTCTCTTGCGGTGGCACATAAGACGCTTCAGTCGGTCAAAGACTTCCTCACACAGGTCACACTCATATTTCTGGAAAAAGGAAAAATTATGAGCATTTACAGGACACAAAGAACATGCTTATTACAAACCCACTGGCTCATTTGATCATCATAAGCTACAGTATTTACTGTTATGTACTGTATTAGTTCTACTGACTCTACATATCTGAAAATACTGTAGCAATATTAACTGTTTTCTGTATAATATGACTGTTCATCATCATCATCGTATCATCATCTTCACCTCTTCTTTCAGCCTAAAAATGGAGAGAGCTAGGGTCCAGAAAACATGGAAAGACAGCATGAATGAGGAAAAACTACCAACATCATCTTGGACTGAAATTTACCAGGAACTTCTTGGAAGAACCATTCAGAAGGTATCATATCATGAAATTCTTTGGCTGATTATCCTGACTGCTTCTGTCAAGTGATTTTTTTGTGGTAGGTGGAGGCACTCACCATCCACTCACTTGATGCAGTGCTGCTCTCAGGTGTCTGCCCTTTCCTCTCCTCCATCCTTCTTTCCTTCCATCCCCTTCTGTCTTTCCTTCATTCTTTCCTTGTCCTTCTGCCAACGGTTGACTTTACACTCCCTCTTCTGTCTTTCTTTCCTTCATTCTTTCCTCTTTGTTCTGCCAATGGGTGACTCTACACTAAGTGACAAGCCAAATGGTTTCTTGTACACCAGGAAACCATTTTCTGTGGTGGGTGGTAACCATATAACCAAATTTTGGTGCCTGGTGGTTTAGTGGGTAATTATAGCGCTCCAATCGGATAAAGCCTGTGAAGGTTTATATCCAAGGGATGGTTGGGGTTTATTGCTCATATAATGTCACTCAGGGATGAGTGAGGCTGGTCACTCTCATCTTAAATGTCAGGACCAACTTGCCTAGCCCTGGGCTCCTACACTCCTCATGAGGCAATGTAGGATTGGATGATGGATGGATGGATTTTATTTTTATTATTTTATTTTATTTTTTTTACCAAGCTAAGCTAATTAAAATCTGAGGCTCAAGGTCAAAATGATTAGTATTTTAGATGGCAGAGTGTTAGTGTGAAAATTATAGGCCTGGGAGATGGGAATACCATACTTTGGCAATTTTACTGGAAGGAATTTGAGTGCAAAGTGAAGGAAATGTAAGAAAATGTTCTGGAAAGAGGTAAAGAGAGTATACCATACTTTGGCAATTTTACTGGAAGGAATTTGAGTGCAAAGTGGAGGAAATGTAAGAAAATGTTCTGGAAAGAGGTAAAGAGAGTTAGACAGGGTGCCAAAGAAGTTAGTTGGGGAGTGAAAGATACAAATGGTAGATTACTAGTAGAGAAGGGAGAAAAAGTGAACAGATGGAGAGAACACTTTAATGAATTGTTGAACAAAGAGAATGAAAATAATGCATGTATAAGTGGCTGGGGAATGGCTGGGAGAAGAAGGGACATGGGAAGAGACGAAGAAATCAGTAAGATGGAAGTTGTGGAAGCAATGAAGAAAGTTAAAATTGGGAAAGCCCCAGGAATTGATGGAGTGTGTGGTGAAATGCTGAAACATGGGGGAGATAGTAATAGAATGGATGTGGAAGGTGTGCAGATTGGCCTGGGAGGAAGATAGAGTCCCGGGGGATTGGAAGTCAGGTATAATTATTCTCCTGTACAAAGGAAAAGGGGAAAAAGAAGTGTGTGGTAATCAGAGAGGCATTTGCCTTCTTAGTGTAACAGGAATAGTATATGGCAGGATACTTATTGACAGAGTTAGGGAAATAACAGAGGAATTAGTTGGAGAAGAACAGGGAGGTTTTAGGAAGGGAAGAGGTTGTGTAGATCAGATATTCATTCTTAGATCTTTAGTGGAAAAGTTTCTAGAGAAGGGAAAGAAGTTGTATGCAGCCTTCATGGATTTGGAGAAAGCATATGACAGGGTGGATAGACAAGGATTGTAGAAAGTATTAAGAATATATGGAGTAGATGGGAAGTTGTTGAATGCCGTGAAGAGTATGTATGAGGGTGCTAAGGCTACAGTATGTGTGGATGGTGAACTGAGTGAATTTTTCCATTTGAAGGTTGGATTGAAACAGGGATGTGTCATGTCTCTGTGGCTGTTCAGACTGTATATGGATGGGGGTTATAAAAGAGATACAAGGTAGGGCAGTGGATGTTGGAGTGGCCCAAGTGAGAGAGGGCAGCGTTTGGAAACTCCCCGTACTGTTGTTTGCAGATGATAATGTGTTGTTAAGTGAAGACAAAGGGGAGCTGCAAGGTTTGGTAGATGAATTTGGGAGAGGTGTAAGAAATGGAATCTAAAGGTGAATGCAGGGAAGAGTTAAGTGATGGTCTTTGAGATAAGTGAAGTCAGTGAATGTAGAGTGAGACTGGATGGGGAGGATATGGAGAACGTGAGTTTATTTAAGTACTCGGGTAGCGTGATGAGTAAGGATGGATGGTTAGAGGATGAAGTGCTTGAAAGGGTGCAGCAGGGTAGGGAAGTGAGCATGGAAGTGAAAAAGCTGCTACAAAACAGTATTGTGATACCAACTCAACATATGGAAGTGAAGCTTGGACCCTGTTGGAGGGACAGAAGCCAAGAGTGAGAGCAGTGGAAATGAGTTATTTGAGAGGAGCATGTGGAGTCACATGGAGAGACAGACTGACAAATGAGGAAGTGAAGGAACATTGTGGTGTGGATGTGATAGGAAGCGTTAGGAAGAACACATTAAGGCGGTTTGGCCACGTGGAGAGGATGGAGAGTGAGACTGACGAGAATGTATATGCGTGAGGTGGATGAGAGGAGAGGGAGGGTGAGACCAAGGATGAGATGAAGGAATGGAATGGAGAGGTATATGAGAGAGGGGGGTGTGAGTGAAATGGCGGGGGACAGAGCGACATGGAGGCAATTTGTTTGTGGCCACCTCTTACGGGATTAAGGTGTCTGGCAATAGATAGACTTAAACTGAATATCTGTATAACATTATGTTTAAAGATACTTCAATTCATGCATTAATGTTTTAAGTTACAGTACGAAAATATCTGCTTTGCAGTACATGTATGATAAAATTATATGGTACAAATGCACAGTTTCACACACATGTACACACCTCAGTCTGATCTTCTGTGTGTACCCTGGAGTGAGCACGCAGTTGACTCAGACGTGAAAAGCTCTCAGGACAGTCAACACAGGTATAAATTCTTGATAATCTTGGAATCCTTTCATATTTCTTTCTCGGCCTCTTCCCATTTTTCTTCATCCTCCTCAGACTTCTCCTGGGGCCAGGAGACTCTCCTATATTCTCGTCATTGCTATCCCTGTCGCTCTCCGTCTTTTGCTCATCCTCCAGGTCACCATACTCATCCATGGCGAGGCAGTCTCGGATGAACTTTTCCTCAGCCACTGCATTCTCCAGTTTGAGAGCAATGTCGGCCTGGGTGATGCTGGTATTTATGTTAGTCTCTTCCTCTTGCTCGTTGGTAGGTAGGGTTGGGTATGAGGCCAAGGAAGGGGGGGAGCTGGGATAGGTGTCTGGGGGAGGGGAGGGGGAGGGAGGGGCAGGGTCCAAAGGGGGAGGGGAGTCCATTGCCCAACACTAGTGAGGAGGAGCTTTCTGGAGGTGAAAAAATAAAAAATTATTGTCTCAACATCCAGACTTCGTATCCCACCTAAGAATGAGGTGAGGTATGTTCCAAAGAGCAAGAAAAACCGTACCACAGATGGTACAGGTATGAGTTTAGTGATATATCAGTTACTGCAGAACTGCACATTGTTAAAGAACAGGTTGAATTATGTTGATATGGATAACTGAAGTTGAAATATGATACTGTGTGGTAAAGGAAAATAACCAGACAGAGAAAAGTTATGGCTGGCTGGATTAAGAGGACTGATTATTGATGAACTGAGTATTGTAGGTGGGACAGGGATAATGTACAACAACAGATGATTCACTCATGCACAATATCAGTGTATAATAACTATAGTTACTGTTTCTTGATATTAGTTTTATACAAGTTAACTTATTCACATGTGTATTACTTAGGTAATTAACAAGGGTCTCCTACCACTGTATTTACATTTCTAATACTGTTTAATCAAATTCATATTAACGCATACACATACTGGTAAAAAATATGAAATCAACTCATGAGAAATAATAAATTGAACTGAAAAAGAGGATTTCAGACTTTCTTCATGGTTTAAGTGACAATGACTACAGTCAGGACGAAATTCCCAAACGGCACATAATTGACGACGATCTTATATACGTGCCTGAAACTTGGCTTGAATTATTGACTTTACCTGTATGGTGTAAGTGTCCATAGAATTTGATCTGTCAGGTGCGGCAGCAGACGACCTCCATGTAAACATCACCCTGGGTCATTTATTACTTGTTTTGATTTAGTGTTACCAAATATTATTCAGGCATGCTGCTGTGAAAACTAATTAGTGTATAAGTTATTTTACTGTGTGTTTTGTTACGATGCTTTCCGAAATAATGTTTGATGTCAAATGTGAGGTAGTTGTGCTCGACTTTTTTTTTTAGTATTTTTTTATTCATTATTCTTGATTTTCCTTGTGTTTAAAGTTATACATAGAATACCAATGACATTTACTATTGTGTTCCTGTATATTGTAAGTGAGAAAAGTGAACACTATAAGCATAGTTCGGTTATCAAGATTTAATTATCGTACACTGTCGTGCTGCCAGACGCACGCCACTTTTAGATCAATATTACCAGGTCGCTGATTTTAACATTTATTTGTTGTCTTATGGTAAACTTTTGGAATATAAGTACGCCTTATCTATTTTATCGGCGTAAAGCATGTTTATCATTGTAATTGATGAAAACTTGGACAGTTACTCACTATCTAGATTTTCGTTTTGACTGCTTTAAATTACCTAATTAAATAACATAGTATTTTGAGGCTATTGTGTAATTTATTTATATGGGAATCCATCTGCATTAATACGTCTGTCATGTGAAGTCGGATTCCAACGGCAGTTCATCAACTGTCAACCGTTTTCACGTGCTTGAGAGGATCGCTCGATTATGGTGCAGTAGCGAACGCCTGTTTTTAGAGTTTATTGTGTTTTAGGTGAGTAGCAGCGTATATATTTTGGTTCATAAGCATTTGGTGATTGTAAATGTAATTAGACATTTGAGGAAAATTATTGTATTTGAAGTACACTGTCAGGTTACTCAACCACGAATCTTTCACTGGTAAGTTTTTACAACGAAACTAGCATTACTTACCCACAGATGTTATTATTCGTCGTAGGAATGACAGTTCAAAGATTTACAAGTAACTTTAAGGTTGAGAGGTCTTACTTTTATATAAGATGCGGCATATTATACTCATTTTTTCTTTCTCTTTAATCGGGGCGGAGGTGTGCACTTGACAGGTTGGTGATGATTGGCTGAATGCTTCATGTCTGAATAACATCGTTGTATTTCAGACAATTACTAGGTTTCTATTCACATTAACCAGCATTTATTTGAAATACTACATGTTATTCGGAAGTGTTGCATTCAATCATCAACCTGTCAAGTTCATCTTCGCCTCGGTAGAAACAGTACAGTATAATTATACTGTATAGTGACTCAGTGCCATGAGGGTTGTTAGCCAGTGTTATTGCAACTACAGTACAACCATACCAGCTGTACTTGATTTAAGGTAATTAGAAGCTATAATCCGGTATAGGCATTTTTTCCCCATAGTGCCTTATACTGTGGAAAACAGGATTGTATGAAAAAATAAATCAGGTATGGATTTATGGGCATGGGGGGTGTATGCCCCCTTGTTTTGGGAAAACTAATAACCTAATAAAAGATTTGTTCAATACCAAAATACGCGAAGTAATTACCTTAATGCATTTGCCTGTACATATTACTGTATTGTATTCCTTTGATGAAAATCGGTAAAATTAATTAAATTTTGATATTTTTACTGTGTAAATCCATAAGTACAATGCTAGTTTTGCTCAGAATCATGCCTCTACCCCTGCTGCCTTTTTTAGATTGCTGGATCCAGCCATGCAAATTGTTCTTTAACTCAGATTAATTACACTTACACAAAAAAATATAGGATTCATGTTCAAATTAATGTTATCAAACAGCAAATCCATTAACATTTTTGGGGGGAGGAGGGTAAGCATTCTTCAAATTGTATTTTTAGTCATCTATGGTTTCCAAGTCACTGATAAAGTCATTGCATTTTACGTTAGTAGATATTCATGTGATGCTCTTTTTCAGGATGTGGTTTGCTGTTAGAGAGCTAGGACTAGCTACTGAATATCCCCTGGCATCGTAGGCCATCCAAAAGACTGCCTACAGCAATAGGACCCCTTAGAACGTTTTCAGAACCTCATGGCACTTCTGCAGGACCCCATAGCACATCTTCACAGCCTCTTAGAACCTGTACAGGACCCTTTAGGATCCACAAGGAGTCCACCACACACATACAGGACCACAGGTAAGCTGGCCTACCTTACTTTGAACTTATTTATATTTTAGAACACTTGCTGTTATCCTCATCCTAGACATCCTAGAGCATTGAGTCCAGTTATCCAGGTAACTTATTATTCCAGTGCCATATTCTCTTGAAACTTGAATATCCACTTCAATAACCATGGTACCTGATTATCCTGATACAAAGGGCCAGATTATCCTGGTACCTGATTATGAAGGGTTAGATAATCCAGGTATCTGATTATAAAGGATCACATACCAGCTAGGCACCTGATTAGCCTGTCAGAGTATCCTGGTACCTGATTATTAAGGGTTAAATTATCCAAGTGGCTTAATTTCAAGAAATTGAGGTACAGGTATCTGCTTTTCCAGGCTGATTATCCAAATACCTTATTGCCCAGAAGGCACACCTGTTTGTGTATTTCCCATCCATCCATCCATTGTCCAGTTCTTTATTGTCTCATTTGGGATATTGGCTTTATTTTTACAGCAACTCTCTCAGCTAGAGAGTTGCTTCTTGTAAACTGATTCAAACTGTGTGGCAGTAACAGGACTAAATTGAAAATACAGCACCGTAAGAGTGAAGAACCCCATCACTATGAGGATTGTCCCCCAAATCAATTCAAATGATGTTGCAAAAAGACATTAAGGGAAAAAAATAAGGGAAAAATGGCAGTCTCAGACAGAAGAGGCTAATGGGACCTGACAGCACTTCACCAGGGACTAGAATAATTGCTCAGGTAGATTTGTCACAATACATGCAGAATACTGATTGAAACTGTCGAATATATTTGGGTATATGCACAGGTATTACTCTTACTGATAATACTGAATTATCTTTATACTGATATACTTTATTACAATAAATATATATATAAAACTTCTGCTTAGTAACTTTATAGGTGCTAGAGTTAGTGCTCCATAGATTCTTAAATGTTACTTTAAGAAAAAAATTTACTTTTCCCAGTACTGTGATGGAAAAAAATACAAAAATTAAGTGGATATAAGAGAAAGATTAGTACATTACACATATACAGTATTGGTTTCATATTTATTATTTTGTTGTGAAGAGGATTTATCTATGTAAGATCCAGAACCCATTCATCCTCTGCCTTTGACAATCCTTTGTGTCCTTTCTTTGCCTGCTCTCTCCTCTCCCAGCTATATCAAGTCAACAACCTGGAAGGCGAGGTTTTCAAGGGCCTTTCTCTACCCTTTTAAGAGTCCCACAGAGACCCTTCTCTTCAGGTTTGCGTGATGCAGCCAAATCCCCTGTCTCCACTGATACCAGTAGAGGTGCTTCTCCCTCGTTTCCAGACATTCTGTCCCATAT
>JAGKTI010008416.1:0-33679 GCA_018397915.1 Birgus latro
CTAGACGCCTTAATCCCTCAAGGGGTGGCCATCGCCTTCATGTCGCCCTGTCCCCCAACATTTCACTGCCTTGCTCCCAGCTCACACATACCTCGCTCATATACCTCTCTACTCCATCCCTACACCTCATACTTGGCCTCCCGCTCCCTCTCCTTAACTCGAGAGCATGAAACTGGGTTTGTTGTCGTCAGTGGCGTCCCTATCTCTGGATCGATTCAGACCCGAAACTCACTCATCCCCAAATCGTTCAGGTTAGCTATGTTAAATTAAGGGTAAATGTACGCTTTGCTTTAAGCAGCAGGACCTTACCAAATCAGTTGCTATATCTCCAGAGTGTTTTATGTATTTTATATTTTCATGGTGGTAAACAGTTGTTTTCCCCTTGACTTTTTTTTCCTTATCACGTTCCTTTTGCATCACCGACGTTTCTAATAGCGGGCTTCCTAAAACAGTCGAATCCTAGTTGTTAGGTTAGGTTGTTACATTGCTAGTTATGTTAGGACACTGCTAGGTTAGGTTAGATTTGGTTTGGTAAGGTTAGGTTTAGGTACTAAATGGCGACCATGACCTAGATTGGAAGTATCCGCTATTACACTCGAAAAAACAGATGATACAGTGGAAAGAACGTGGATAAAAAAGGGAAAGAACGTGAAACGTTCATTTGGTACCCCAGAAATAACTAGAATAATTAAAACTCAGGTACGGTGTTTCTGCTACTTAAAACGTATGTTTACCAAATTGTTACGTTTGGTTGAAGTAGGTTAAGTTGTGATAGGTTAGGTCAGTAGGGGCGAACGATTTGTGACGTAGTGACTTTGGAGCGTAATCAACCTAAAGTCCGACATGGCGGGTGCAAGGTATGGGTCTTGGGCGGGTGTTCGCTTGCCAAGGTTTGCGTGTAAAACGGGTGGTTTTACAGTTTATTTCTTCAAAATTACGCCTTTCTGCAACTATTAAAAAATATCACAATGATAATTAGGTTAGAGTTTATGACCGAAACTCATTTCTATCAGCAAAGAAAAACAAACCTTACTATGAAAAAACGAAAAGGATGTTTTGAAAATGTTCGCAGCCAAACCACAGACAAAAAACTCCTCACACCGTAGCAATTCTTACATTTTTTGGTGTTATACTTTACATATTATTACAGCACTACAGAATATTATAAAAAGGTTAATGCATGGACACATTTATAGTGGTGTTCACCTCCTTTCATTAAATTTCTCCTCGGAGATGAATGAAATATGGGACGACATTGTTCCTTGCGTGACAAGTGGGTTGGCGGAGGGTTAGTGCCCCTTCCCGGAAAACAACTAACAAAAAATACGAGCAAGAAGCCTCGGACCAGGACTGGCCAAAAGGTGACGACTAAGGACCAAACAAAGGACATGGTACGGATAGCTACATGGAATGTAAGGGGTGCAAATGACGAGGTGAAAGAGAGATTGTCCAGGTGCTTGAGGGTGCAAAAGTGGATGTACTGTATGTGGATTAACTGAAAATAAATGGAGAGGTGAAAATGTGAAAGAATGGGAGTATGGATGGAGTATATGCGTGGGAGTATGTGAGAATGAGAGGGCAAAAGAAGGAGTGTGTATTGTTGTGAGTAACAGATGGAAGGAGAATATAAGAGCGTATGGATCGGTTGGCCCAAGGATTGTGTGGGTAAGATTGAAAGTTGGACTACATATGTGGGCGACTGTGTGCGTGTATGCACCAACGCAAGATCGTGCAAGCAGAGCGAGAGAGGAGTTCTGGACAAATGTTAAAGCGTGCATGGAAAAGTTTGAAAGGAATGAGAGTGTTTTTATACTGGAGATATGAATGGAAAAGCAGGGAATGTGAAAGTGGATAGAGTAGTTGGTGAGTGGGGTGAACCTGCAAGAGATGGATGAGAATGTCAGTGCTTTAGTGGACATTTGTGCCGGAAAGGGGTTGGTGAGAGCCAATACCCTCTTCAAGCACAAAATGATCCATAGGTATACGCAGCAAGTGATGAGAAGGGTGGGTGGTGAACTGAATGAACGGAAGGCAATGATTGATTATGTATGTGTGGATGAAAGGTTGAGAAGGTGTGTAATGGATGCAAGAGTATATAGAGGTTGGGGGAGTGGACTCAACAAGTCCAAATGAAATGGAGAAATACAAGAAGGGAAGGGCAGGAGGAAGTAGTGCATAGAAAGAGGGTGGAAAGGTTACAGGAGGATGGGAAAAAGGCAGAATATAAGAGGGAATTGGCGGAGCGATTGGTTATATAAATATGAATTGGAACAGATGGGGGGCGTGGAAGGTGTGTGCAAGATATTCACAAAAAAAAATCTGTGCAGCACGTGAAGTGATGTGTGGGGTGAAGAGAAGACGAAAGGGGGGTGCAGGGAACAGCTTGGTGGAATGAAGAGGTGAGAGAGGCTGTGGCATAAAAGAAGAAAGCATATAATGTGTGGATGGGAAACAGGGGCGTGGAAGAAGTTGAGAGACGTAAGAGAGAGTTATATGTAGAGTTATATGTAGGTGAAAACATTAGTAAGAGAGAGTAAGAAGAGAATGGGTGAGGAATATGGAAGGAACTTGAGTGTAAAGTGGAGGGAATGTAAGAAAATGTTTTGGAAAGAGGTAAAGAGAGTTAGACGGTGCCAAAGAAGTAGATTACTAGTGGAGAAGGGAGAAAAAGTGAGCAGATGCAGAGAACACTTTAAGGAATTGTTAACATAGAGAATGAAAGTAATGCAAGTATAAGTGGATGGGGAATGGCTGGAAGAAGGAGTGATGTGAGAAGAGAGGAAGAAATCAGTAGGATGGAAGTTGTGGAATCAATGAAGAAAGTTAAAATGGGGAAAGGTCGAGGAATTGATGAAGTGTGTGGTGAAATGCTGAAATATGGGGGAGAGATAGTAGCAGAATGGATGTGGAAGATGTGCAAATTGGCCTGGGAGTCCCGGAGGATTGGAAGTCAGGTATAGTTATTCCCCTGTACAAAGGAAAAGGGGAAAAAGAAGTATGTGGTAATCATAGGGGCATTTGTCTTCTTAGTGTAATAGGAAAAGTATATGGTAGGATACTTATTGACAGAGTTAGGGAAATAACAGGAATTAGTTGGAGAAGAACAGAGAGATTTAGGAAGGGAAGAGGTTGTGTGGATCAGATAATCATTCTTAGATCTTTAGTGGAGAAGTTTCTGGAGAGGGGAGGGAAGTTGTATGCGGTCTTAGTGGTTTTGGAGAAGGCGTATTACGGGGTGGATGGACAGGGATTGTGGAGGGTATTGAGAATATATGGAGTGGTTGGGAGGTTGTTGAAGGCCGTGCTGATTATGTATGAGAGTGCTAAGGCTGCAGTGCGTGTGGATGGTGAACTGAGTGAATTTTTCTATTTGAAGGTTGGATTGAAACAAGGGTGTGTCATGTCTCCATGGTTGTTCAGTCTGTGTATTGATGGGGTAATAAAAGATATACAAGGTAGGAAAGTGGATGTTGGAGCGGCCCTACTGAGCGATGGCAGTGTTTGGAAGCTCCCTGTACTGTTGTTTGCAGATGATGCTGTGTTGTTGAGTGAGGACGAAGGGGAGCTGCAGGGCTTGGTGGATGAGTTTGAGAGAGTGTGTGGGAAGCGGAATCTGGGGGTGAATGTGGGGAAGAGTAGAGTTGTGGTCTTAGAAGTGAAGTGAAGTCAGTGAATGTGCAGTGAGGTTTGGATGAGGAGGAAATGGAAAATATGAGTGCATTTAAGTACTTGGGTAGTGTGATGAGTAAGGATGGAAGTTTAGAGAGTGAAGTGCTTGAAAAGGTACAACAAGGAAGAAAAGTTGCTGGTTCCTTGAAAGCAGTGATAAGAAATAGGGAAGTGAGCATGGAAGTGAAAAAGCTACTACATGACATTGTGATACCAACCCTAACGTATGGAAGTGAAACTTGGACCTTGTTGGAGGGACATAAGTCAACAGTGAGAGCAGTGGAAATGAGGTGAGAGGAGCATGTGGAGCCACATGGAGAAACAGACTTACAAATGAGGAAGTTAAGGAGCGTTGTGGTGTGGATGTGGTGACAGGAAACGTTAAGAGAAACACACTGAGGTAGTTTGGCCATGTGGAGAGGATGGAGAGTGAGAGACTGACGAGGAGTGTATGTGAGTGAGGCTTAGGGGGGGAGAGGAAGGAGGAGGCCAAGGATGAGATGGAGGGATGGAGTGGAGAGGTAGATCAGAGAGGGGGGTGTGAGCTGGGAGCAGGGCAATGAAATGGCGGGGGACAAGGAGACATGGAGGCGATTTGTTTGTGGCCACCCCTTACGGGATTAAGGCGTCGGGCAACAGATAGATAGATAGACTGTAGAAGCCACAATGTCGAATGTTTAGAACCAGCAGACCGTTGTCATGGCAACGTGACGCCATCACCTCGGTAACTGTAGCTTCTATGTAGCCTACATAATGGCACTGCATTGGAAATTCCTTACCGGTTTGGAATTTCTTTACTAGTGTGTTGTCCATACAGCCTAACGAGAGCACACGATACATTGGATGCTGTTCATACTAAAATAATGGTCATATTCTCATCGAATTAAGATGCTCTTGTAATTCGTTTGCGATTTGCTTCTTACTCCTCAGTAATCTTTATGCTCTCAGGATCTTTTTACATCTACGAAAATTGTATACAAAAACGCACGAGACTATTAATCTGCAATATAGAAAATTTAAACTGGTACGGAAGAAGTGTTACGTAAATGCCTCCTCAACTGGCGAGAATACGGGCCTTTACATCCTACTCTCTTAACTGCACCGCAGTCACAACGGTAATACTGTAATATGCACCTGACCCACCTGTACATCTGCACCAGTTAACAGCGCCAGTCCTCCACCGATCAAGGTTACAGGCCAACTGACACGTTATCAGATTTACGGTGTCACTCACAACTGCATGCGTCCGCCATTTTTTACCAACCAATGATCTAACATTAAGGACCGTATAATAGGTATAATAGGTTCGCTAACACCCTTACTTACCATTTTGCGTATTACACCCTATCATCCTTTGACATGTTGTGTCGTTTTAGTATCGACACAATTTGCATCAGTAGCATACCAGAGGATATTGAAATGTAATTGATAAAAGCTGTTGTAAACCTTCACACGTAGATTACAACCCAAAGTAATGCACTGGCAAATGTCATGTGACCACGCATCCTATCAGTCAAAAGTACCCCTTCACGTAAAAGCAATATATGATTGTAATGCCAGTGTTATTAAAAAATTCCATTCTGAGTTGCTACAGGAATGTTACGTAAAGTACGAACATTTTATTAGTTGAAATGGCTGATAAGGTTGTCTTGGGGATATCAGGTGGGAAGTCTTAAGCGATAAGCACGATAAGGACTGATAAACACTCAATTAAAAGTACAAATTTTCACCTGTGTCGCGAGACTTCATCTGTATGAGAACTGCGCATGCATGCTTCTTCCTGTTCTGCATGGAGAAAACTTCAAATTAAATCATTGTCGTGTCCATACTATTGGCGGTTTGTTTTCACCCGACAGAAATGGCTCACCACCACACCTTTATTACAGTGCAGTATGTCACGGTTGCATAAAATTTGAAGCTTACGGATAGGAATGTCTCCTTGATTACTACCCGTAGTTAAATCGTCCCTCCAATCTGGCACTTGACAATCAACCAGAATAAATGGGATCATGACCTTTGTCCAGTTAGAACATTCGCATTATATTCAGCCAACTTCTTCAATATTCAGTAGGCTGTTACCCCTTTCCTTGCTGCACTGCCTATCACCATCCCTGCTTGTTCTGTCCCTTTCCTGTCAACATCAAACTTCCAGGAGAAATCTGTGATTTATGCACTACCATCTGCCAATGCTGCCCCTCACATAACACCCATCTTCACAGGGTGTACTCATCCATCCCATGCTTTTCTGCTCATTTCACCCAGTTTTGTTCCCCTCCCCCCTTTTTAATTACACCTTATTAGTTCGAGTACAGTGCCCATCTACACAGGACACTGAGGAGGAACCTACTTGTGGTGATGATGTGTACCCTGGGTGGAGCAAAGCAGCTGCAGCATCCACCTGAAAGCTAAACCCCCCTGTATTTCCTTGCACCTTGCTGTGGGGAAGGACCCTGGCCTTACTGATACCCTTGCTACATCCTAACTTTTAAAATTTCCAACCAAACACTCTTTGTATCAATTTTGTTTACAAAGCCTCCACAATGCTTGCATGCGTCGCCCTTGGCGGCTCTCTATGCTCCTCGATCTCTGGCAGCCTCCCTGTTTCCCGTATCCCTGACATCAAACTCGATGACCTCATCCCAAGACTTTTTTGGTCTGCCCTTCGAAACCCTGCCCCATTCACAATTTTCACTTTCCGCACTCAATTGTCATCCCTCATTCTCTCCACATGCCCAAACCATCACAGTCTACCTCTCATCACAACAACAGTACACTCAAGTCCCATCCTTCCTCTTAACCCTTCCATCGTAAACCTAACCCCCTCAGGCGTCACATTCAAGGATGCACTGCACATCCACTTAATCACTGTCATTTCTGTACATTTGGGCCTCCAAATATCCTTTCCCTTTACTGCCCATGACTCACCACCATACAGCATTACACAGTGCATGCCACATACAATAAAAGTCCTCTCATTTGGCATCTTCGAGACCAAGCATGTGCCGAAAGAGCAGAAACCGCCAAAAAGAGTCACGGTCGGTCACCCCAGAGCAATCAGTGTATTATCGGTCAACCCTAAGCACTAAATCGGCCTTCTGTTTCTTAATGTCGTATGTAGTGAAAGAGCTTACACTGAAATCTTCCATTATCTTCTTCCTAGGAACACCCGCCTCCAATTTTTTTCAATAATTCAATCTTCTTGGTGTTAGTCAGCACCTTATGGGTGCATTTTTTCCCATCAGAAGACTTTCCAATAGTAGAGGCCATAGCGCAACACGAGAATGAGAGGATGACCGTAAAATAGCACGACAAAGTTTCAAAACCTTCGAAAGGTCTCGCTCACAAAGCCAGACACTCACGAGTCATGATGGCCAAGCGCATGCAGAACTGGCAGGCAGAAACCTTCAAAAGCGCTAAGCTCAACTTTAAAAAGCGCTAAGCTCTATGTGAACTGTTCAAACTTTCGCGCTAAATAGAAGAAAATTGAATTAATTATATGGAAAGTGCTAAATTATTATGAAAAGCGTTAGATCTAGCGCCAAATGGGCTGATCAGATCAGCATATGTGCCGGAGGAGCAGAGAACTTTCGTAATGAGACTATCAGGGGCGGGCAACCTTTTCAGAGCGAGGGCCAGATGAGACTTTTGGAAGCAGGAGTGACAAATGAGAAAAAAGTAACTATATACAAGAATTTTATTGGAAAACATGCAATTCAAATCTATATCAGGATATACACTTCCACACTTGAAGGGGTGGAATGACGTGTTTGAGCTCGCGGGTTAAGATCTCAAAATACCTATGAACTTGAAAAGCACTACATACATACATGGATATGCAACAAGTGTGTACCCGCCTTAAGAGTGAGTGACACATACCTCCTCTCAATGTGGAAGTCAAATAGCATCTGCCGGCCGATGCTATTTGACAGTGAAATGCGTGAGTCAGAAGTTACGGCGGGGCAACTCATGGCTGCAGATGACAGCGACACCCCCAGCCTATGAGGGACCACTGGGGGTGTGCAGCCTACACCGAGCGGCTCACCTGTCCGAGTCCCCGGTGCCCCTCTCACTCTCAGTCAACACCGCACAAGGTGAGCAGGAACTGCCACCTAGACTTGGGCGAAAGTTCTCCTCGCCAGGTCAGGGGCGGAGTTGCCACCACAACTCCAAGCAACACTGTGGTGCAGGCCATCGTCCACACCAGGTCTGAGGCAGAACAGGCCCCTGTCCGTTCCTCAGTTGCCAACTCCCTGCAGGGCCGCGACACAGGCCATCATCCGTATCGGGTCGAGGCTGAGCAGGCCATCATCCGCTCCTCTCCTGCAGTCACCCCCCAGAGTAGCGCCACGACACAGGCCATCGTCCGTGTCGGGTATGAGACAGGGCAGGCCATCATCCACCCCCTGCTACTCCCTCCCACAGCGCCGTGACACAGGCCATCGTCCGTGTCGGGAACAAGGCAGGACAGGCCATCGTCCATCCCTCTGCTGCTTCCTCCTGTGGGACCGCGACACAGGCCATCATCCGTGTCAGGCGTGAGGCTGAGCTGGCCATCGTCCGCTCCTCACCTACAGGAGACCACCTTTCCCCTTCAGGAGGCAGGGTAGAGCGAGCCCAGACTCGTGTTTTCCCTGCAGTCCAACGGGGCAGAGGAACCTCCGTGCAGGCCATCGTCCGCACGGGGGAGGCTGAGCAGGCCATCGTCCGCTCCTAGAACGTCTCCTGTCGAGGAGGTCCCTTGCCTGGCCCACCCTGTTTCCTGCGGCTGGCAGGGACGTATTCCCTCTCCCACAGGAGGTGAGTCCGGGGGAGACCCCTTGCTGAAGCAGCACTGGCAATGCCCTATCCAGGGCCTTGGCTCTCTCCGCCCCGCCCCTCCAGTGCAGCCCTCAAGGCGGGGGTCCCACCAGAAGAATTGCCACCAACGAGTCCAGCCGGCAACGCTCCCAGCCCGAGGTTGCCGTGAGGTGACCCTGTCAGCGACTCCTCCCTCCAGCGGTTGCCGCAGTCCTGTCCCAAAGGCAACCCCAGGTTCAAGCTAGCCTGGCCCCCAGACACCCCAGGGCCTACCCAGGACTCCAAGGCAAGGCATACCTGAAGGAGAGGCCCAGTCCGGGGCTCCCCGGAGCCGGCGCCAGACCGGTCTGCTCTCCCTCTTTGGCCCCAGTCCCGAGCCCCACACACTTCACAGGGGCCCCAGGAAGGAAGAGCCTCCCACCATGCCACCAGACGGAGACTGGAGACGACCGAAACGCCCACCAATCGGTGATAGTGACAGTGTCTAGTGAGCGTACCTAACATGGACCAGCGTAATTCCCCCGGCCATAACTGTAATGCAAAGTGTCCTCTACCCAAGTGAACTGGCTCAAATAATATTACTGAGTGCCACAGTACATAGAATTGGACGAGCCCTACAGTGAGTTCACAGTGACCGGTGTGAGATATTCAGAGCACAGTGCAACCCCCTTGACTATCATACATATACATCTTACGTCTCCCCTCCCTCAGTGCTATTAAACTAGAAGGTGCTCCTATGGAAACGTAATAAGTACTGAGAAAGAACAGTGCCGCCCCTTGTATATTAAATATTTTAATCTCTCCCTCTTCAGTGACCGGCACCTAAGTAAGACGAATCAGAAGTGCACCTACATCAACCGGAGTGTTCGCTAGTAATGATAGTTTAGTCCACCCCCTCCCCCCGGACACCGCGACGCTGTCCCCGCGCGCGCGCCATGCCGCGAGTGATAAAAACAATATCTAACTCAGTGTAACAGATGTATCAGTGCCGTCCAGTGCTATAATACTGTTGATGCAGAGGTCATTATATTCATACCTGTTAAATATACTAGTGTAACAGAAGTGCCCTGAATACTGTGTTCATACTACCGTACTTTCCTACGGCAGGTAGAGTCATCTAACTTCTGTGTAGGCTTTTCTAGAGCCAATCTCCCCCCCCCACGCCAGCGTCCTCTGTCGCCATGCAGAGGACGCCCCCTCGTTTACTTACTGCCACCCTCTGACGGGCTCTCCACCCCGAGCCCGTGCCACACCAGTGTGGCGAATCTGAAAAAAACAAAAAAAAAAAAATAAAAAAAATCACCAGCTAACCCATTTCCCTTTGTAATGGTCAATGTAATATTTGTATCTGGTGTTACACTTTGGAATATATGATTGTAAGTTGGTTTCTGCCGTGTTTTTGTACCCTGTCCTCTCCCTAGTATACCCTGTCCTCTCCCTAGTATACTGACCTGGTCTTGAGAAAGAACCTCACCATAAGTCTGCGTACTTGAGGTGCAGGAAGTCGACCCTCAGAGATGTGGCAGGTTAAGCTCCTACCACTCGCATACGTATCCGAGGGACAAGTAGTTGAACCTCAAATACGTAGCATAATAGTCAGAATTTAATTTGTTTTGGCTGAGGTTTCATGGGCCAGATTGCTATGCTCATGCCAAGCAGGTTGGCAGGCTGGACACTAGACCTTTGCAGGCTGGATCTGGCCTGCGGTCCAGAGGTTGCCTGCCCTTGATTTATGAAAACCGCCAGAACCACTGGAAATACCGTAAGACCAGATGCAGAATGAGAGGACTTTTACTGTACAAAGATCCCTTAGCACGGTGGGACAGCTCTTTCACTGTCAGGAGAGACAACAGCTCCCTGAATTTCTTCCAACCACTCCTCACTCTAGCCCCACCTCCAGCTTTTAACATGTCTCCCAAGTAACAAAACTCTTCTACACACTCAAGAGACTCACCAGCAAGATCAATCCTATCACGCCTAACATTTCCAAAGGCTTTCCCCGACACACCATACACATGAAATCAGCATTATCACACAGTCTAACTCTAATAACACTACATCTCTGATGCACCCACTTATCACAAACACTGCACAAGATGGAATTACTTCCTATACCCTTGTGCCAAATCACACATGGTCACCCTTCCTCTTCTTTGACAGTACTGCCATCAACCCTAGATACCATAACCTTTGTTTTATCAGCATATACTATCAAGCCCCTGCACCCCATACCATCTCTCTTACTAAATCTTTCCTCAGCCTCCCCTTCATTCTCTGCAATCAACACCAAATCACTGGCATAAGTCTCCCACAGGGGTCCATTTCTTAGGTTATGTGAGAAGGTTTCAAGCACCATGATAAACAGCAAGGGGCTCAAAACTGACCCCTGATGCACACCAACATTCACAGAAAACTCATCACTCAAATCTCCATTCACTTTCACCTGTGTGTGAGCACGCACATATATAGCCATACCCTCTCTAACCAGCCACTCCTTGATCCCAAGCTTTCTCACTGCCCATTTCACCACCTCCCTAGGGACTCTGTCAATGGCCTTCTCCAAATCAACAAAAAGTGCAAATCCCTTCTATCCTATATATTTTTCACGAAGTTGTCGAACAATGAATATGGCATCAGTGATCCCTTTGTCTGGCATAAACCCAAACTGCATCTCAACAATATGCAATCAACAAACTTTCCAAGATTTATTTGCTTATAGTTCACTCACTTTAACTCCACTACTTTGTTAACATTCATCTGCCATTGCATCACCTCCACTTTCAGTTTTTAACACTGAGTATTCCTCTCTCCTTTTTATTCTCTTAAGCTTATATAAGCTACCATTACATACATGTGGTCCAAAAACTCTTTGTATCATCCTCTGACCCTCATTCCCACCTGTGGTCACATGTATAAATAAACATCAGAATGACATTTTTAGTTTTATGGTGTAACATTACATGGTAAAATTACAAATGTGAAAATTATCCAGAATGTTTCCCAAATATTTTCCGCTCAACAATCAAAACTAGCAATCATTATTACTACCCTCATCCCTATTCTCACTGAAAGATGGGGTGAAGTAGAATCCACACACAAGGAAAGAGAAAGTATTTATGCGGGGATAATTATCAACAACATGCCCAGTTAAGTGGGAAATACAATCATTCACCCATCACTCAGCCCCTCAAAGGCAAGCTCCATCTCACAAGCTTTGCCACTTGGATATTTTGTTTTCATCACTATAGATGCTCTTCACATATAACTACTAAATAATCATTCCACAGACTCTCAAGTTACAAAAAGGCATGCAAAGTCCCTAACCTATGCTTCTCCATACATGTTGTCCAACCAACTCTACCCAGATAATCTCATAAGTCTACCTTAATATTTTCCTATCTTCTTCTAACTTTTGACTGATCTATTACATGCTTGCCTTCCCTCCAATACTATTTAACCATTAACAGAATGAAATGTTTGTCCAAAGAATTACATACCCACCCCTAAATGATCCTCTCTCTCTAACCTGGTACTGCATCCACTATCTTTCATCTATTCTGGATCTTCATCTACCATTGCTTTGACAAACATACTGTACTACTTTAACCTCCTTCCATTTTTGACATCATCATCATCTAATCTTGTGTTGCCCCGTGAGAAGCATAGGAGTTCGAGGTTAGGCAAGTTGGTCCTGACATTTAAGATGAGAATGACCAGCCTCACTCATCCCTGCGTGGCATTACATAAGCAACAAACCCCAACCATCCCTTGGGTATAAACCTGTACCAGCTCAACCCAATTTGGAGCACCTTAATTACCCACTAAATTACAGGTGCCATAATTTGGTTAGCTATACTTGTATGGTTACCACCCAGCATAGTAAATGGTTTCCTGGTGTACAGGAAACCATTAGGCTTGTCACTCAGTGTAGAGTCACCCAAAGGCAGAAGTAAGAGGAAAGAATGAAGGAAGAGAGGAAAAGGCAGACATCAGACCAGCACTACATCGAGTGAGTGGATGGTGAGTGCCCCCACCTACCATTTTTGACAAGTAATACAATATCGGTGTCCCTAAAATTTTAACTTGCCAATTTATGATACACCTATTTCTCAACCTTTATAGATGGACACTTTATCTGTCATTTCACAGCTGCCTATGCTATCCCCTGCATGTCACTTACCTATAGTATACTTCTTATTACTCATCTACCTACCCTTGAGCCTCCCTCTCAGCCTTTCTCTGATAATATCTCTGCAGTGCTTGCTCAAACTTTTCACCCACAGTTCTCTTGGTGAAGAGCTTTCGGATTCTCTCCATTCTCTTCTCCTTATCCTCTAGATCTGATTCTTTCTTCACCACTGTTCCATCTTTTTGGACTTTCATTTCTTTTTCCTTCACCTCTGCCTCATCTTCCTTCTTTTTCTCATCCTCACTGTTCTTAGATTCACAGGACTTTTCTTTAGTATCAACTGAGGTGTTGTTTATGTCTGGGGATTTTGGTTCTTGTTTGATTTTTGTTTCCTCTGGGCTTCTTGACTGGCTGTTTTTAGATTTCATATCCCCTGATCTGCTTCTGTGACTTCTCACTGTATCTGGCTTCTCATCATAATTCTCTTGCTCCCTCTTCCTGCGATCTGGGGAGCGGTTTCTCTCTCTCTCCTTTTCAACCTCCCTCCCTTTACCTCCTTCCCTATCATGTTCTCTGCTTTTATCTCTAGCTCTCTCCCTACTTCTGTCTCTTCCTCTACCTCTGTCCCTACTTCTACTTTTGTCTCGCCCTCTGTTTCTCTCCTTGCTGCCACTTCTATTCCTACCTCTGTTTCTCTCCCTACTCCTACTTATATTTCTAGCTCTGTTTCTTTCCTTGCTCCTGCTTCTGTCTCTACCTCTATTCCTCTCCCTACTTCTGCTTCTGTCCCTTCCTCTGTTTCTTTCCCTACTTCTGCTCCTGTCTCTACCTCTATTTCTTTCCCTACTTCGGTCTCTACCTCTGTGCCTGTCCCTGTCTCTGTGTCTCTCCCTGCTCCTGTCTCTCTCTCTCTCCTTTTCCCTCTCACTGTCTCTCCCTTTAGATTCCTCCTTTTTCTTTTCCTCCATGACCTTGTACTTTTCCCTTCTCTCCCTGTATGTTTCTCCCTTCCCTTCATTTTCAGAGTCTGAGCTGGAGGGGTCTTCCCTAGTTTCCTCACTCTTCCTCCTCTTTTTGCTGGGAGACACTTGCCGTTCTGGAGATTCACTCAAGTCCCTCTGTGTGCGGTAGTTCTTAGGTTTCCTTACTTCTTCCTTCTTTTCCTCTGTTTTATCTCCATTTTTCTCACTTTCACCTGTTGTCTTCACTTCAGCCTTATTACTTTCTCCTCCTCCACCATCTCCTTCATCTTCACTCTTCGGCTCTTCCTTTATATTCCCAACTTTTTGCTGGAACAAGTGGTTGTAAAAGACACCAAAGTTCTTGTGCTTCATTACATCCATTTGTTCTGCAAGAAAAAGTGTTAAATGAAAGTTAACATTAATCACCTGGCATTAAAAATAAATATGAAACAATGACCTTGTTTAACCCATAGACTGTGAACTACAGCTCAGGCTGGGCAGCATCTTGTTGCGAGCCACAGCTCAGGCTGTGCTGGCCATGCATCACCGCTATCTACTCCACCCCTATGCAAACTTACGCATGGTGCTACACAAAGACGGATTTTTTTTTTTTTTCCAGATGAAACCCTGGATGTTTACCTTCAAGTTTATAATAAACAAAACCATTCCCCCCCCCACACTTTTTCACTACTCCCCTATGTAAACTTATGCAAGGCCCTACAAAAAAACGGAGGGGGAGAGAGAGTTTTTTTTTTTTTTCCCCCACTATATGATGCCTTGGATGTTTATCTTCAATAAAAAAAAAAAAAAAAAAATCATTTTTGCACACCATTCGTTTCGTTTCGTTTTTGAAGGCTCCAACATGCTTGCATGTGTCGGCCTTGGTCACCTAATGGCGGCTCTCCACGCTGCTCGATCTCTGGCAGCCTCCCTGTTCAGTCCCTTAACCCTTAAGTCACATTTAATGACCTCGTCCCACGTCTTTCTCGGTCTACCCCTCACAACCCCTCCCCCAATATTAACACTTCTCACCCTCTGTACCCAATTATCTACCCTTCCTTCCATGGGGTGGGATAAAAAAAAGATAATTGTGCAATCCACGGGTTAACACTTAAACTGGTTTTCAAAACCCCTAGCATCTTACTGATAAAATATTTCCTCAAAATTCAAAAGGGATAAGTTCCAAGAGCATCCTTAAAACTGCAAAATCTATGAAAACTGAAAACCCACAGTCTCTGACTTATGTAGATTTGAGTCCAAACAGTCAGTAAAAAAAAAAAAAAAGTAAATAAAAAAAGAAGAAAATTATTTCCAAGACTGCCAGATATCATTTTACAGGCAGTTTTCACTATAAATCTGGGATGTGGTCTAAAATACCATGGTTTACCCCATAAAACTGGGGCTGCAAATTATGGGAAGCAACAAATCAGCTTTATAAGCAACAATGGAATTTTAACAGGCAATTTTCTGCAACTTACTGCAGACTGACAAGAGAAAAGAAAGTAAAATTAAGTCTGAGAGGAGCATGTGGAGTTACAAGGAAAGACAGACTGACAATTAAGGAAATGAAGGAGCATTGTGGTGTGGATGCGGATGTGACGGAAAGTGTTAAGAGAAATACGCATTGAGAGGATGGAGAGTGAGAGATTAACGAAAAGAATGTAGGTGAGTGAGGTGGTGGGAGGAAGAAAGAGGGACAGACCGAGGATAAGATGGAGGGATGGAATGGAGAGGTATATCTGCTAAGGAATAGACTGTCGCACCAGTCAAACAGGGCAGTACTTCCATGGTGGATGGAAAGTTTGTGACAGGGGGAGCTTTAGCTCCCATTTCATCAGCCTTCGGGACTAGCTACTGATCATCCATCCCCCTTTGCTGAACTTTTTCAGTGTTTCAGTAACACAAACAGCAGGCCAGCATGCTCTCCAATACAAGTTCCTCTAACTGCCAATGCCAAACTACATGCACGTTACACATTACACTTCTCATTCAAAATTAAAAAGAATGTAGCATCAATTCACAAAGCCTCGGAGTCTGGGGGGGGGGGGACAATCAAAGCCCCACCTATCTGCCCCTCTTCTGGTGACAACCAAGCGAGATGCCTGGAACCACTCTCTAACTCATTTCCTCTTACATTCACAGCCTTTCCTCTTTCTGTTGAACACCACCTCTCCTCCTCTAAACCTCACTTCTCTTCCTAAGACTCGACTGTTTGAGGTGACTGACAGCAAACCCCTTTCTGTATCCTCCTACTTTCTCTATGGGCTACTCATTTCAAAGCTAAAGGTGGCTGTTGTGTATACAGTATGTACACAATAACATATCTTGCTCTTGTGTTCCTGAACTTGAATCTTCTGAATTCTCCACTCTCTGGCTTCAGTTATCCTGTCATTCTCTGACTAAATATATCTGTAATGCTTACTTATCCTCTAATTCTACTGACTGAAAAATTCTTCAACTATCTTACTTCTAAGATACAACACATCCTATAACTTTCTCCTTTCTCTGAAATCTCCAGTCTTGATTTCCATGTTCACCACCACCTTTGGCTCGCCTCTCTTTTCACTGATTCACCTGGTGAACAAGGCTACATCTTTTCTATTCTTAATGACCTATATCAGCTTATGCAGCACCCTACCTGTATCCCTGACCACTGTGGAGAGAGTTCCAACATACTTGACCTCTTTCTTACTACTAATCCTTCTGCTTAAACTATCAATCTTTCCTCTCCCTTCCTCTCCGTTGGGCTCTTCTCATCACAAACTTGTCATCTTAACCTGTCCTATTATTCCAGTGAGGCCTGTAGACCCTCCCACAAAGTGTCGGTCGTGGCACTTTGGAGCTGCTAACTGAGAGGCCCTCAGGCAGTACCTCTTTGATTTTCCCAGGAATAATTATTGCTTCCATGGCCAAGAGCCATCTGAGTGTGCCCTGTGCATTACGGAGGTTTTTCTCTCAAGCATGGAATCATACATTCCTTTCTCATATCCTGGGGGGGGGGAAGTTTAATCACGCTTGTTCTAATGCTGTCTACAACGAAGAGAAACCCTACAAAAAGTACTGGAGCCAACCCACCCCTGAATCTCATCTTTTATGTTTCTGTCTGGAATCATGCTAAGTCTGCTGTTCGCTCTGTTAAAATTAATTTCATTCATACTAAATGCTCTGAACTCTCCAGCTCAAATTCTTCACACTCCTTCTGACACCTTGCCAAAAACCTTTCTAACAACTTTACTTCATCATTCTTCCCTCCTCTTTTTTACTCTGATGGCTCTGTAGCTATTTATTTGACTTATAAAGCAGAACTCTTCACCCTGGCTTTCTCCTCCAATTTCACCTTAGACAATCCCAGTGCTATTCCTCCATCACTTCCCCCCTCTGATTTCCTCATGACTGACATTAAAATTTCTTCAACTGATGTATTTTCTGCCAAGACTGGCCTCAATACTAACAAGGCATACAGGCCTGATGGGGTCCCTCCTGCTGTCCTCAAGAACTGTACTTCTGTGCTTACACCCTGCCTAGTTAAACTTTTTTGCCTTTGTCTGTCACCTTGTATCTTTCCTTCCTGCTGGAAGTTTGCTCTCATTCAGCCTGTCCCAAAGACGGGTGACCATTCCCAGCCCTCTAATTATCTCCAAACTGATTTAACATCCCGTATTTCAAAAGTTTTCAGTCTACTCTTCACAAAAATTTTTTAAAGCACCTTTCCTATCATAACCTTCTTTCTGATCGTCAGTATAGGTTCCACCATGGACGCTCCACAGGCGATCTTCCCACCAACCTCATCATCCTCCTTTCAGGACTCTGGCAAAAGCTTTGCCATTGCACTTGACATCTCAAAGGCTTTCGATCTAGTCTGGCATAAATCTTTAATTTCCAAACTGACCTCTTACAGTTTCTATCCTTCTACGTGCACCTTCATCTCCAGCTTCCTTTCTGGTCGTTCTATAGCCATTGTTGTAGTCAGCCACCATTCTCCTCCCAGAGCCATCAATTGTGGTTTTCCTCAGAGCTCTGTCCTATCACCAATTCTCTTCCTTTTATTCATCAATGACCTAAGCTGTTCATAAACCCCTGTTCGCTCAAATGCAGATTACTCCACCCATTACCTTTCCATTTGCTTCCTGCAGCATTCATCTCAACAGTTACTTCAACAAACAAGGAATGAGGCTATGGCACTCCTAATATCTGACTCGGCTAATATCTCTGACTGGCGTAAAAGTAATCCTGTTGTTTTTAATGCATTAAATGACACAGGTATTACATCTTCCAACCTGACAAAATCTTCCCCAAGAGTATCCTCTAATTTTTAACAATATCCAAATCAATCCTGCATCATCTTTAAACATACTTGGGGTTTCATTCTTGTGGGATTTATCTTGGAAAGATCATGTTACCTCTCTTGTAAAATCTGCTTCCAAAAGATTAGGTATGCTAAGCTGACTCCGTGCCTTCTATACCCCTGCACAGTTGCTGACTTTATACACAGGTTTCATTCTTCCCTGTGCAGAGTACAACTTACATGTGTGGGGAGGCTTCCCACGTACAGTTCTCAACAAGGTGGAGTCAAAGGCTTTTCGTCTTATTAATTCTCCTCCTCTTACTGGTTCCCTTCATCCTCTGTCTCTTCGTCACACTGCTGCTTCTTTATCTCTTTTCTCACTACTTCAATGGTCATTGCTCCTCTGAACTGTCTGCTTTCATCCCTTCACCACTACAGCGGGTGCATACCACCCGTCTAGCAACAAACTCGCATCCCTTATCTGTCCAACTCTCTAAAGCAAGAGTTAACTGTTACTCCCAGTCCTTCATCTATGCAACAGGTCAACTCTGGAACTGTCTCCCTCTGTCTGTATTTCCTACTGCCTATGATCTCCAGTCTTACAAATGCAGTGCATCCGGGTATCTGGAAATGAAATGAATGGATCTTGAATTTGGCTCTCTGTTAACTTGTTTTTGTTTTTTTCTTGGAGGGAACAATCTTGTGCGTTCCTGGACTCTGGTTCCTTCTTCTTGCATAGAAAAAAGAATATATATGAGAGAGGTGGGAGTGTCAGTTGTGGGGAGGGCATCAACATGGCAAGGGACAGGGTGACATGCAGGCTATTTGTCTGTGACCACCCCTTACGGGATTAGAGCGTCTAGCTAGAGACAGACAGATAGATTATATAATGTGAACTTTCTGGATCTTTCAGGAAGGATAACTAACAATTTCTGGAGCAACAATGCTCCTCAAACAACACGCTGATTTTACTGTAAGTTGGGGGGGGGGGACATCTAGGAAAGCACTCAATCAAATAACTAACTGACTTGAGCAAAAAGATTACAGTGTTTTCAAAACCCCGTTTTTTCATTTGAAAGCACCATTAAACAATGAAATCTTCAGTCATTTATGACACTAGCACATATTCTATGTAGAGAAGGAAGAGTTATCCTTGACACAGCTGAGTCAGAGATTCAGCCAAAATGCCTCAGCATTGCAACCTTATCTTATGGTTAATGATGTTCTGTCAGTTCATTTAAAGTGAATGTACTGAACAGCTTACAAAGCAGCACATCCCATACTTACCCCTCAGAGCATGAAAGATTTCCATTACTGTACTCGGTGAGTATAAACAGCCACCACTACTCCAACTGTCAACAGGTTTGTTTGGTGTGATGTGGGGAGGAGAAAGGGGGAGCTGTGCTTCCTTGGGCAATGACATAAGAAGAAAGTGTTTCCAAATTCATCTATTATAAGTAATGAAAGTGTTTCTGGCCATGCAAATACAGCAGACGTTCAGTTAACGCATGCCTGATTTGTGTTAAACATATTTTGCGTGGAAAAATAAGCCCTGACCCAGCCTAGTAAATGTGGAAAATGTTGGCGTAAGAAAATCCCAAAAGTTGGCCCCTGTCTGCAGCCACCCTCCCAAAGTTCCACTCTCGGATCAAATAGATGCACACTCACCCCACTAGAATAAACAAAGCACTGCTGCTAAAACAATCTGTCATGATTCAACATGGCTAAAATTACTCGATGTGAAATGGTCTATTCAATTAGCTACCTGACACACACACACACACACACACATACACACACACACACATCATTTGTCGTCTGCATCTCATCTCTCTCACCCCACTGCCATCACTCACAATGTACTTTTTCTTTTTTCATCTAAGTTTTTCATCACTTTATACTTTCAAAATAGTTTCACCTACCTCTAAGTAGAAAAGTCATCATCTGAAGATACTCCCTTCCCTGACACCCAAACATCACTCCATCCCATCATGGTAAGTGATCACTGCTTATTTACCAATTTGAACACTCTAAATTACTCTCTTCTTTTTTTATGCCCAGTGATGTTCTAGTGGTTGTATGAGGGGCTGAGCTGGCACACCAAACCTTCGACTCCAACATCTATATTTTTCTACTATCTGACTCCAATTCAGACTCCTTCATAAGAGAAAATGTATATTAATGAGTAGTAACAACTTTACTTTACAGGTGGCATTACATTGAGTGACAAGCCAAATGGTTTCCTGTAAGCCAAGAAACCATTTATAACGCTGGGTGGTAACCATATAACCAAACCATACGTGCTCCCTACGTGTCAACAAGTGAGTTGGTGGAGGGTTAGTGCCCCTCCCTGTAAAAAAAAAAATAATAACTCAAAGTCAAATGGCCACCCCTTACGGGATTATGGTGTCTGGCAATAGATAGATAGATAGAACAACTTTACTATCATACATTCGTAGCACAGGGCATTTCATCATGTTAATGATTATCAAACATGAGTTACAGTAGGAAACTCTTTAGGCAGGCCTCCAAAGTTACGGTAATTGGTGCATAGCAAATGTTAAGCAGGTTGTTCCACTTGTTTACTACAGTATTTTATACTTGGCATACAAGTGTAGCTATGATTTTGGAATGGTTTTTCAGCCTTAAAAATTCTACCTATAAACTATAATTTATGGTAGTCTTTATTTATCCCACTCACAGTGAATATTCGTAAGATTCACAACAAAAATATTAATATGTTGGCTTACAAGGTGCTGCCCGGTTATGGTAGTCTTTATTTATCCCACTCAATGTGAATATTCATAAGATGCACCGCAAAAACATTAACGTGTAGTAGTAGTAGTAAGACCTCACTATAACGGACTAATTGGGGCCCAAGCCAGTCCGAAAAATGCGAAATTCCAATAAAAGCGACATCCAGACTTACCCTTGCTAATCCAGACTTTTTCCGATATATCAGACATTAGTCCGGATTGCATCAGTGGTTTTCACCACCACTGCAGTATTGTACTGTGTTATAACTTCACTACAATGGTATAATAATACTGTACTGTGCACTGAAAAACATGTCTTTTACTTGTCTTATTGTGGTGAACATAGCTGAAGTGGTCAGGCAGTCCGGACTGCTTTCTGGCTTTATCGGACTTTTACTGATATATAGGAGTTTAGTCCGGTAGCTCCTCGAGTCCGATAAAAGCGAATTCCAGTCTATTGAAGCCCGTTATATCGAGGTTTTACTGTAGTTGTTCCCTAAGCAGTCTGGGTGAATAGCCCAGAGTCCCCAAGGAAGGCCATGGCTAAGACCGGGCTTTCCCACAGAGCTCTCAAGGAGTGTATGTTGTGTTGTTAGCATAGGTGATTATATGCAATTCAGTCTTCCATAATGTGCTTCATAGCATGGGGTGCTGTGCTACATCCTGAACAGGCATCAGCGATGGAGTCATCCAGATTCTTCTGATACCTTAAGAGGGCTGGAAGATGCCCACATCTCAACCTGGCCAGGTGGACCCTGTCCTCACGAGGGAGATAGGATTCAGAAGGGTGGATAACAGGAGGCCGTGCATGCAGCTGTGTGTTGTCTTTAAGCTGAATGGAGCAGCGAGTGATTTGAGTATGGGTATGCTTCTGAAACCTGGTCTGAGGCGGGCGAGGGAGGAGAGATGACAGTATTTAAGCATGATATCGTGTGCTGGGTGTTGTTTTGATGTTCCTTGGTGTGTGCGGATGTGATGCCATGTAGAGTAGTGGATGTTGTGGGTTTGTGGAGGCTGCAGCAAGAATTTGGATGTCTCTCATGCCTAGATGGTCCTTGACTTTTAGGATTTTAGTTTCTTGATGTAGGTGGTCTGCAAGTGTAGCAGCTGTGCAGCCTGTATGGTCTGTAGCTTATTGTAGTGTGTTTTAGTGAGGTTAGAAGCCCAAGCAGGGTTGGCATAATTCATCACTGAACATACATATTGTTTGTACCTTGTGGTGGTGGTTTCTTTGTTGTGTCCAAATGTTGTATGGGCAAGTGACCTCAAGGCATTAAGTCTTGGTGATAATTTATTTTTAATGTTTGTGATATGTTGTTTAAATTACAATGATGTACTGTATGTTACACCAAGGATTTTGTGTGTGTGTATTTACCTAATTGTATTTACCTAATTGTGATCTACAGGAAATGAGCTACGCTCGTGGGGTCCTGTCTCTGTTTCTTAGTAAGTCAAATTTTGCTTTAAACTCATATTTAAGTTTTTAGACTGGACGATCTCTTTGTCCAGGCTATTCCACAGGTCTATGCATCTATAAGGAAAACTATATTTCTTGACGTCCTTCAAGAAGATTGGTTTCTTTAGTTTCATTCCGTGTCCCCTTGTTACCCTCTCATCCCACACAAACAGATTTTCTCTGTCAATTTTATCTACTCCTATCATGGTCCTGAACACTGCAATCATGTCGCCCCTCTCTCTCCTTTCCTCTAAGGAAGGCAAATCCACCCTTTCCAGCCTCTCTCTGTATGACAAATCTGCCAGACTGGAGACCATCTTGGTTGCTGTTCTTTGTATTCTCTCAATCTTGGTTATATCTTTCTTTTTGTGTGGGGACCACACTACCACTGCATATTCTAACCTGGGGCGGATCATGGCCACTATCAATTTTTTCATCATCTCCTCATCCATGTAATGAAATGCCACTCTTATAATGGTCAAGAGTTTATATGTCTCTCTAACTATCTTATTTATGTGCTTTTCAGGTGACAAACTATCCTGGACCAGCACTCCCAAATCTTTCTCTTCTCTCACTTTTCTAGTTGGTTCATTACTCATCAAATAATTCAATGATGGCCTCTTGGTACTTTTACCCATTTCCAATATTTTACATTTTTTTGCGTTGAATTTCATTTCCCACATCCGGCTCCAATCATGTATCCTATCCAGATCCTCCTGTAACATTTTACAGTCCTCTTCAACCTCTACCTTTCTCGAGATTTTTGCATCATCAGCAAACAGACTTGCGTAACTGTTCACTCCATCTACCATATCATTTGTGTAAATCAGGAACATTACTAGTGCCAACACCGAGCCCTGTGGGACACCACTTGTTACTTCCCTCCATCCAGATGTCCTGTCCTTTATTACTGTCCTCATTTGTCTGTCACTCAAAAAGTCTCTCATCCATTCAAGGAGGCTTCCCTTCAGTCCTCCGATATGCTCTAATTTCCATATTAGTCTCTTGTGGGGTACCTTGTCGAAAGCCTTCTCCAGATCTAAATACACACAATCCACCCAATCATCTCTCTCCTGTAGCACATCAATCGCCCTTGAGTAAAAGCTCAATAAGTTGGAAACACATGACCTCCTACTTCTGAATCCAAACTGACTTTCAGTCAGAATATTCATCTCCTCCAGATATTTTATCCATCTATCTTTCAGGATTCTCTCACACAATTTCGTGACCATGCTGGTTAGAGACACTGGTCTATAATTCATGGGTTCTTCCTTGTTTCCTCCCTTATACACTGGTACCACATTTGCCCTCTTCCATTCCCGAGGCACTTTCCCCTCTTCCAGTGAACACACAATTAAACTGTGAATCTTATCTGCCAGTTGTTCTCTGCATTCCTTCAGTACCCAATTAGAGATTCCATCCGGTCCTGGGTCTTTCCTTACATCTTGAGTTTCCAGTAATTTATACACTTCCTGCACTTCCACTTTTATATCTTTTATCACTACATTTCTAATCACTCTCTCCCCTTCCACAAACTCCCTTTCCTTAGTGAAAACCGATTGGAAACATTTGTTCATTATTTCAGCTTACATTACTGCATCCTTGTAGACCTCTCCTTCTACTTTCAGTTTGGTGATTCCTTCCTTTTGCTTCAATTTGCCATTAACAAATCTATAAAACAATTTGGGTTCGTCCTTACATTTGTCAATTACATTAAAACCTTGATATAACGGACTTCAGTAGACCGGAATTCGCTTTTATCAGACTCGAGGAGCTACCGGACTAAACTCCTATACAGTAAAACCTCGATATAACGGACTTCAGTACACCGGAATTTGCTTTTATCGGACTCGAGGAGCTATCGGACTAAACTCCTATATATCGGAAAAAGTCCGATATAGCCAGAATCAGTCCGGACTGCCTGACAACTTCAGCTATGTTCACCACAATAAGTCAAGAAAAGACATGTTTTTCAGTGCACAATACAGTATTATTATACCATTTGATTAATGTAGTGAAGGTAAAACACAGTACAATACTGCAATGGTGGTGAAAACTACCGAAAAAATCCGGACTAATGTCTGATATATCGGAAAAAGTCCGGATTAGCAGGGGTAAGTCCGGATGTCGCTTTTATTGGAAAATCGCATATTTCGGACTGGCCTGAGCCCCAATTAGTCCGTTATAGTGAGGTCTTACTGTATATCGGAAAGAGTCCGATATAGCCAGAAAGCAGTCCGGAATGCCTGACAACTTCAGCTATGTTCACCACAATAAGACAAGTAAAAGACATGTTTTTCAGTGCACAGTACAGTATTATTATACTATTTGATTAATGTAGTGAAGGTATAACACAGTACAATACTGCAATGGTGGTGAAAACTACCGATGCAATCCGGACTAATGTCTGATATATTGGAAAAAGTCCAGATTAGCAGGGGTAAGTCCGGATGTCGCTTTTATCGGAAAATCGCATATTTCGGCCTGGCCTGAGCCCCAATTAGTCCGTTATAGTGAGGTCTTACTGTATACCTTTTTCAAAGTTCCTTTCTTCTTCTCTACGTATTCCTGTATATTCATTTCTAGTTCTTTTATATTCTTCCTTTGTTCTGTTATTACCTCTTTTTCTCCATTTGTTCCATGCCATGTCCCTCTCTTTTTTTACTGTCATACACCTTCTATTAAACCACTCCTTTTTCCTGTTTTCTTTTCCCCTTACTGTTGGCACATATTTTTCTACTCCCAAATTATAGAGGTCTAAAAAGATATCCCACTTCCTCTGTATCTCTTTTGTCTTTCTGAATTTTCTCCAATCCCCATTTTCGAAAAATTTTCTCAATTCTGCAAAGTTTGCTTTCCCAAAGCTGTACCTTCCTTGCCTATAAAGCACCTTGCCTTGGCACCACGTTCCCTGTTATCATCTGGAACTCAATGACCACATGATCACTTTTTCCTATAGGACACAGATAATTTAAAGATTCAATTACATCAGGTTCTTTGGATAGTAGCAGATCTAATCTTGCAGGTGTGTCATCACCTCTGAATCGTGTCTCTTCTTTGACCCACTGTGTCATTACATTATTCATTGCTATATTTATCAGTTTAGTGCCCCACGAATCTTCGCTGCCACCTGAGTCCCATTCCTCCCAGTTCACCTCTTTACAATTAAAGTCACCCATTAGGATTATATTGTTGCTTTTCTCAATCACTTTCTGTAGATAACTAACCATGTCTGACAACATCTCCTGGTATTCATCGTCATTCCATGCTCTTGTCTTAGGGGGAATATATGCCACTGCCATATCTCTCTTACCATTCTCCCCAGTTTCTCCCTACCCTCTGCCATTTCCACAGTATCTACATTTATGTTGTCCTTCACTGCTGTCATCACTCCTCCTCCTGTTTTTTCTTTTCTGTCTCTTCTCCATAATTTGTATTTCCCATCTCCCATATGAATATCAGTATCTTCTTTCAATTTAGTCTCTACAAAGCACATAACATCAGGTTCGTGTACCTTCAAAAAATCATTGATTTCTAACCTTGCCGATATTAGTCCATCAATGTTTGTGTACGCCACTTTCAAACTTTTTTCATCGTTTTTTATACTCTCTTCTCTCCTTCCCTCTGTCGGTACCACTTTCTCAATTTCTGGTCCATAACTCTCCAATACAACTCTGTCTTCTCTTTCTCCGTTCGCTGTTCATTTTTTATCTTTGCTTCCTTTACTAACTCCTTTAATTTAGATCTTTCTTCTTCGTTTGCATCCCTTCTTATCCAAACATTTTTAAACCCCTCTCTATCGGACAATTTCCACGTTCTATTTATGATTTCATTCACCATTACCTGGGACTGAAACTTTACTTTCAACGGCCTTGCCCCACCTTCCTCGTACTTTCCTAACCTAAACACTTCAATCTCTTCCTGGGCTTCATTGTTACCCTCCATAACCACTGATATTATTTCTTTAGCCTTGCTCAGTTCTCTCTCTCTTTCGGATCTTACTGTCATACGTTTTTCTTTTATTCCTGAGATTATTACACATTTTTTCTTGTCTGCTACATCCCTGACCAAAGATTCTCTACTTCTTAGTACCCTAACCACTTCTTTCTCCACTTTTTCCTTGCTTTGTTGTTCTGTGATCTTCAAATTTACATTTCCTTCCTCCTGTATTTTCTTCCACCCCTTATGTTGCTTCTTGATTTCCTTAATATGCTCATCATGCATCCTCGATTTTGATTCATACTCATCAAGTTTACTTTTCATTGTGTCCCTTTCTTCTTCCAACCTCTTATTCTCCCTCTTGAGCTGTTTTATTTCATTTGATGCAGATTCATTACTCACCTTCAATTCTGTAACTTCTTTTTCTTGCTCATCACTACGTGTGCAAACTTTTTCCAGTTTATTCTGCAGGACTTTAATCTCTCTCTCTTACTCTAAGGTCTGTTCCTGCAGCTGTCTAAATACTTCCCATACCTTTTTTAACTCCTGGACATTCCTTTCCGCCGTTTTCTCTACTCCTGCTATTCTTGTTTGGTTCAGCTTATCACTTCCGTTATTTACATCAACATCAGTGAAGCCCTCAAATTCCCCCTCGCCAGATGTAAACAATCTTCTGTCTCTCTCCGCCATGATTCAGACATATGGAGACTTCTTTTTTTCGCTATATCTTGTTTTTTATGGCCGAAACCTGCGTTTTTTTTTTTTTACTAATATCCGACGGGACCACCACTCACGCTCTCAACCACATAATCACAACAGGTTGGTCTTCTTTTTGCCACTGATTCAGCGATTATTTCCCCTCGATCCAGGAGCAGCTCCTCTCTCAGCGACCCGACTGTGTGTGTGTGTGTGTTGTTTATGGTGAGGTGTGAAATGTAACTGTGTTCTGCTGTCCAGTTTGTGAGAAGGGTCACTGTAGATTTGGCTTGGGCTATTTTGAGCCTGTCTGTTGTGAACCATTCGTGTAGTGTGTTAAGATAAGGTTGGAGGATGTGTGTGGCTGTGTTTGCATTTTGGTGTGTACATGTAAGTGTTATGTCATCTGCATAGGAAGCTATGTGTATTGTGGTATGTGAGGCAAGGGTATGTCGTGCATGCATAGGGTAAAGAGTGTAGGGGACAGAACAGATCCTTGGGGGACGCCATTTGTGAAGTTTCTCATGTTCGAAAACTGACCAGCAAGTGTTACATGTGCACATCTGCCTGCTAAGTAGTTTGCCAGCCATCTTTTTGTGTTACTATGTATGTCTGTGTTGAATATTTTGTTTGTGAGGTTGTGGCAGGGGATGGCATCAAAAGCTTTGCTAATGTCTAGTGTGACTGGGAGTATTCTGTGTGGTGGCCTAGCTGAATTCATGCCATCAAAAACATTAATGTGTTGGCTTACGAGGTGCTGCTCTCCACTGGGTGTTACTGTGACATATGGTATATGATCCATACTATCATTCCAAAATCCGAAAAATTTCAAATTTCAAAACATGTCTGATCCTAGGAGTTTCAGATATGGGAATGTGTACCTGTATAAAAACTGAGACTTAAATTACACGCTTTAAATTTTGTTTCCTGGATCTAACATACTGGTAATAAATAAGAGGAAATATCTATATAACATGCACAGGTGTTATTATAATAATATGAAGTTTTATCATCTTCAGTGTCAGGACCTACCTGCCTAGCCCTGGACTCCTACTCTCCTCGTGAGGAAACATAGGATTGGATGATGGATGGATGAAGTTTTTATGGTAAAGGTGGAGCTGGAGTCAGTACATTTTCACCGGCTCTTCCCAAAACTGCTTCTGACTGATTCCACCTTCACAACTCCAACTCCAACTCTACATCCCTGGTTGTCTGTGTATTATAATGAATGATATGTATGATTAGGAGAGGTTAAACGTTCTTCAAGAGGGCCAAAGGAGAAACATTGGGAAAATTTTGAGATTTCACCATACCAATGTCATCATCATAAATACCATAAACACCTTATAATCCTTGTCACACGCCTTCTCCACTATCTCTCTTACTGCAAATACTGTATTTAATCCATACATCCTCTGCCACTCCTAAAGTCACCCTGTTTGTCACTCAGTAGGACCTCTGATCTCTCTCTTACTTTCTCTATAATAATTCTTCCATATACCTTCCCTACCACACTCAAAAGACTTATGTCACTATAATTCTTACACTCATTTTGCTCATCTTTATTTTTGTACAGGGGTACAATCATTCCTTATTCCACTCTACTGGCCTTCTTACATATCTCCAACAAGCACTTCATTCCACTCTCCCCAATACACTTAACCCTCTCGTTACTGGACGACGCAGGCTGCATCCAACCGCGGGCAAGTACTCAGCATGTGGGCCAGCTTGGCCTTGGCCAAGAGCTGGGAGAACCCCCCGTTTCTGCACTTGCGGTACTTTTTAAACGTTTTTTCCTCACATCTTTAGTTTTGTTTCTATCTCTGTGATTTTTTATTCCTCATAATCAAGAATAGTTGTACTGTACTTGCTTACTGTGCTGATAAAAAAGTGAAGTGCCATGACACAATTTGCAAATTAAAATTCCTGGATACACTGGCTGTCAAAATTGAGGGTCTACAGTACATCTGCTCAGTGGCTACAAAAGACCTATTAAATGGTATATCTTACTGCATAGCTCACACAGTCAACTTAACTGAAAATGTAACTAAAAACAAGTCACACTGTTTTTGAATTCCTCCCTCCAAAACTATCTATCTATCTATTGCCAGACACCTTAATCCCACACGGGGTGGCCACAAGCAAATCGCCTCCATGTTGCTCTGTCCCCCGCCATTTCACTGCCCTGCTCCCAGCTCACACCCCCCTCTCTCATATACCTCTCCACTCCATCCCTCCATCTCATCCTCGGCCTCCCCCTCCCTCCCCCCCTCCACCTCACTCACATACACTCTCCATCCTCTCCACATGCCCAAACCACCTTAACCCGTCAAGTCCCATCGACGTACAGTGTACGTCGCTACTTTTTTCTGCGGACAGACCCAACGATGTACATCGTACGTCACGCAATTGCAAGGCCCATTGTGTGCACATTTTTCAACATTTGCGGGTGATTTTTGGTAGGCATATGTGGGAGACCTTCCTCTACCTGCTGTCAAGTGGAGATACTGCCTGGCCCCTCCTAACCCCCCTTCCCCCCCATCACCCCCACACTAGGCAATTCACCTGTTAGCAGCAACCTAGCCAGTAAAGGTATGTTGCCCCACGGTCTCTCTAATGACGAAATTCACGGTGAAAGTGATTCCTGAGGTGGAGGACACAGAAACAAAGAAGCTAGAGGTAGAAACAAACAGAAGTGATGAAGTGGTAATGTCATAAAGGAATGTGCCTTATACTGGGGTTTTGGGTAAGTGAACAATGCTTATAAACACCTATATCATTGTGTGAAAACCATTATAGACTTTTACTACACACAAATTCGTAGCAAACAAATGAAATAAATACGTAATTTAAAGTGGCTTGAATTAGTCAACCCTTCCATAGTTCGTTTTCCTAGCCAGGTACCCTGAAAAAGAAGGAAAACGTAAGGTTGAGTGACACCTGTATCAACATTTTTTTACCTCAGGATCGTGATTTCACTATGAATTTTCGATGTTTCTCACCAAAAGCGAAGGTTTCAGCCAAAAAAAAAAAGTCGAAAATCAGTTGGGATCTGGGGGGTACGCTGGGTAAAAAACCGGTCGGGACTCGGCGGGTTAATGTGTTTCTCCTAACACTACCTATCGCGTCCACATCCACACCACAACGCTCCTTCATTAGCTCATTTGTTAGTCTGTCTCTCCGTGTGACTCCACATGCTCCTCTCAAATAACTCATTTCCACTGCTCTCACTCTTGACTTCTGTCCCTCCAACAGGGCCCATATGTTAAGAGTTGGTATCACAATACTGTCATGTAGCAACTTTTTCACTTCCAAGCTCACTTCCCTGTTTCTTATCACTGCTTTCAAGGAACCAGCAACCTTCCTTCCCTGCTGCACCCTTTCAAGCACTTTACCCTCCAGACTTCCATCCCTACTCATCACACTACCCAAGTACTTAAATGCACTCACATTCTCCATATCCTCCCCATCGAATCTCACTGTACATTCACTGACTTCACTTCTCTTGAAGACCATCACTTTACTCTTCCCTACATTCACCTTTAGATTCCGCTTCCTACACACTCTCCCAAACTCATCTACCAAGCCTTGCAGTTTCCCTTCATCTTCACTCAACAACACAGTATCATCTGCAACCAACAGTACAGGGAGTTTCCAAACACTGCCCTCTCTCACTAGGGCCGCTCCAACATCCACTGCCCGACCTTGTATCTCTTTTATAACCCCATCCATATACAGATTGAACAACCATGGAGACATGACACATCCTTGTTTCAATCCAACCTTCAAATGGAAAGATTCACTCAGTTTGCCATCCACACACACTGCGGCCTTAGCACCCTCATACATACTCTTCACTGCCTTCAACAACTTCCCATCTACTCCATATAATCTTAATACTTTCCACAATCCCTGTCTATCCACCCTGTCATATGCTTTCTCCAAATCCATGAAGGCTGCATACAACTTCTTTCCCTTCTCTAGAAACTTTTCCACTAAAATCTAAGAATGAATATCTGGTCTACACAACCTCTTCCCTTCCTAAAACCTCCCTGTTCTTCCCCAACTAACTCCTCTGTTATTTCCCTAACTCTGTCAATAAGTGTCCTACCGTATACTTTTCCTATTACACTAAGAAGGCAAATGCCCCCATGATTACCACACACCTCTTTTTCCCCTTTTCCTTTGTACAGTGGAATAATTATACCTGACTTCCAATCCTCCGGGACTCTATCTTCCTCTCAGGCCAATCTGCACACCTTCCACATCCATTCTATTACTATCTCTCCCCCATGCTTCAGCATTTCACCACACACTCCAACCATTCCTGAGGCTTTCCCCATTTTAACTTTCTTCATTGCTTCCACCACTTCCATCTTACTGATTTCTTCCTCTCTTCTCATAACCCTCCTTCTCCCCGCCATTCTCCAGCCACTTATACTTGCATTACTTTCATTCTCTATGTTCAACAGTTCATTAAAGTGTTCTCTCCATCTGTTCACTTTCTCTCCCTTCTCCACTAGTAATCTACCATTTTTATCTTTCAAACCCCAGCTAACTTCGTTGGTACCCTATCTAGCTCTCTTTACCTCTTTCCAGAACAGTTTCTTACATTCCCTTCACTTTACACTCAAATTCCTTTCAAATTCCTCATCCACTCTCTTCTTACTCTCTCTTACTAATCTTTTCACCTCTCTCCTCATCTCTACATATAACTCTCTCTTCCATCTCTCAACTTCTTCGACGCATCTGTTCCTCATCCACTCATTACATGCTTTCTTCTTTTGTGCCACAGCCTCTCTCACCTCGTCAGTCCACCATGCTGTTCCCTGAACTCCCTTTCGTCTTCTCTTCACCCCACACACCACCTCACATGCTGCACAGATTTCTCCTGTGAATATCTTGCATACACCTTCCATGTCCCCCAAAACTACCTCCTAATAAAAAAGTTATCTAATACAAAAATGACCAGGACGCACAAAATCAGAGGTAATTTATGTGTATTTGGCAGCAGTAAAACCTAACCTCACCTTCTCTCATCTCCTCCAGTTTGGCTTCTGCTTCTGCTTTCTTCAGTTCCTCCATCTTCTTTTTGTAGGAGGCAGTAACAAATGCCTCTTTGTCAGCAAACTCATCCCCTTCTGCCTCACGTTCCTTCTGCACCTTACGTTCCATCCTACGTTCACTCTCTAACTTTCGCTTTTCAGCTTGCTTTAGTATGTTGTGTATATACTTGGGCTGGAAAATGACACAAGAATGATGTTATAAACAAGATAAGTACATCATATCATCATCATCATTGCCTAAATCCTAATCCATCCATCATCCAATCCTATGTTGCCCCATGAGGAGCATAGAAGCCTGGGGCTAGGCAAGTTGGTCCTGACATTTAAGATGAGAGTGACCAGCCTCACTCATTCCTGAGTGGCTAATACCTACACAAAATGAGTATAGTGGGCTAAAAGAGAGATATGGCATAAGAGATAGCAGAGAAATAATGCAAACCAGGAGCTAGGTTGATGACTTTGACACACTGAGAGGATGGGAAAAGGGGACTGGCTGAGAAGGGTCACAGATGGGAATGTGGAAAGAATGCCCTGAGGGAGAACAAATAAGATGTGGGGTGATGTCCTACGTGGAACCTCCAGGTTTGGGGACTGAGCAGGGAAATGGATCAAGAATGCTACACAAGCAAAGCTGCCACCACATGTAAAGGCCTATGCATGTTAATGTCTCTAAAATATAAACCAACTTACAAGCAAAACATGTTCTGATAGCAGCTATAACCTTTCTATACATATCTCAACTACCCATTATTACTCCTCCTTTCCACACCTCACCTTCCAACCATAATCTCTACTTCGTCATTCCCCACTCTACCATTCTCGCAACACAATACCTTTTCTATTCTTCTGTCAGTCTTTAAAACACTAACTTATTAACCCATTACCAAAACATATAATTTTTCATTACTTCCATTATTTACTTATGTTTTCTTTTTTAGGTACACAAAAACACACAAACATGTACCTATCAGTTCCAAATTACATTCACAACACACAAGCCTTATATAAACATCATATTTATACAGTATGCTCTAATACATTTCATTTTTAACAGCAGAAACCAACACCTTTCTCTTTTGTACCTTCATACTCCTCCTCCAGACCTGTACACTATCAAACCATCTTCATTTCATAAAACACTGTATTCCATTTACAGTACAGCATAGTACATTATACATTTACTCAGTAAAAGGTTAATATCAACAGCTAATAGGAACTTATTCTGTGTAATACATTTAATTACTGTAATACCTGACATTAATATAATTTTCATTTTTAAAGGATCCAACACGTTTGCATGCATTGGCCTTGGTCACCTAAAGGCAGGTCTCCATGCCGCTCTATCTCTAGCAGCCTCCCTATTCAGTCTCTTATCCCTGCGGTCTTGACCTCATCCCAGGTCTTTTTGGTCCATCTCCTGCAACCCTACAACCCTAATGTTACTTCACACTTTCTGCTCCCAACTGTCATTCCCCATCCATTCCACATGCCCAAAGCACCTCAATCTACCCCTCCTCATCACAACACCAATACATTCCAGTCCCATTCTACCTCTTAACTCTTTCATTATAAACTTAGCTCCCACAGGCATCGCACTCAAGGATGCACTGCACATCCACCTAATCAATGTCATTTCTGTATGTTTGAGCCTGCGAATATCCTCTTCCTTAACTGCCCAGGTCTCACTACCATACGCCATTACACTCTTAACACATGTCACATACAAAGACCCTTCAGCACAGAGGAAGAGCCCTCTCACAATGTCAGGAGAGGCAACAACTTCTTAAAGTTTTTCCAACCACTCCTCACTCTAGCCACAAGCCTGGCCCCAGACCCACCTCCAGCACTTAACATGTCTACCAAATAACAAAACTCTTCCACATATTCGAGAGACTCGCCAACAAAATCAATTCTTTGACACCTA
>JAGKTI010008417.1:19733-33678 GCA_018397915.1 Birgus latro
TTTTTTCAGCAAGGGAACGTCTTTATACGATTACTGGTACACGACCTATATATTTATTTAATTTTCAGACAAGAGACATACCTATACCCGATGTCACAAATTTCACTGAACTATTCCTGTATGAGCCGAAGATCAAGTAACAGTGATGTGGCGAGGCACTGATAAACGTGCTTTAAGACAGCCATATATGACTGTTATGTAATGATTGGTTTATAATAATTTCTTTGCATGTAACAGATTATCAAACTCATATAATAAAGGAATTTCTGGGGCAAATTTCTGCTGCTGATTGTACAATGTCGTCGCTTTTATGATATTCTTGTTACCTTCACACGATCTTATTCACACTCTCTCGCAGTAAGAGGTAAGATTCTCTCTCTCTCTCACGTATTTATTCTTACTGCCACGACACGACTGCTTTCAAATCTCCCATAGTGAGTTTTTTTTTTCTTTAATAACAATCACAGGAATATTCATTAGCGTTAACTGATAGTGCAGGTGCGACACGCCACCTGTTGTACGTTGAAAGAGTGCTGGGGCTCAGGGAACGGTCTTCTATGCCTGGAGTCGGACACACACACACACACACATACACACACACACACACACACACACACACACACACACAAGAACATACGGTACAAACACAGACGCAGACAGACAGACAGACACTTCCACACATACACACACGTATACACAGACAAACTTACAGACACACACACAACACACACACAAACACACACACACACACTGAAAGATGCTCCAAAGTACAAGCTAATCTGAGCTAAAACTAGCAGCCAAAAAAGACCGTATGTTCAGGGGAGTGGGTGTTGTCTCCGCGTGCCGCCCCAAGGTGTCCTCGGCTCTCAGACGGAAAATAAGACGTAACGCTACAAATTGGACTGCCTCCCCGGACAGAAAGGTGGGTTCAATATTTAGACTGGAAGACAATGGCCAGGGAAAACCCAAGGGTCTCGGACAACCAAGGACGCACAAAGAACCTGTGTTAATTATCCAAGGCCTCTATTACTCCGTCTAAAATATTGACAACCAATGGAACAACGGATGTGCCGCGGGCCGTCTCCTTTTCACAATGTTTCGGACGAGGCAAATTCTTTTCTCGGAACGACTTTCAGTCCTCGCCTTTATTTTTTTTCGCTCAAATTTTTCAGTGGCTCCGCCTTTCCTGTAATTCTTTTATATATGCAAAAGAGTCAGACAAGGATGTTAGCATAATATTCTGAAATCATATTTAGATATCGAGCTTTGCGAGGGAGTCTTACATTTAAAAGTGAAAAATGAGCGATGTAAAGCGTGTTTTTGAAGGGCAGGGGCAGCCGTGTCTTAGAGCCATTCTTTTATTGGCCTATGGTGCACTGAAACAAAAACCATTGTGTGCCCAGACCCCGGTTAGAGGAATTACAGGCCAAGCGTCCCTCCACCAATGAGGCTTTACGGCCGGGCGGAAGTCCTCACGGTGGGCTGGTGGGCTGAGTGCTGAGGGACCACTTCCACGCGGGGCTCAGCAAAGTGGTCAGCGGTGGGGGTGGGTCAGTGTGGGGGGTTACGCCTGGCCTGCCTGTAGGGGGAAAACTGTACGCATCAGCACCTGAGTTTACACCAACTTTTTTTTTAGATATTACTTGAGGGACTCTCTCTAGGTTCCTGTAATTTCCGTGTTTTTTCGACGTGAAAGAAAATAAAAACTGCTTTTGGAACACTCTTCTCCATTACTTAAATGTGAGGACGCTGATAATATTGTCTAGTAAATTCAATGTTTATTCTTGCGTGAAAAAGTCAAAATTCCTTTCAGAACTTTCATTTTCTTTTATTCCTGTGTGGAAAAATTCATAACTGCTTTTACAGCACTCCTCTTCATTAATTAAATATAAGGACGCTACTAATATTTTCCTGTCATTTCAGTGTTTAGTCCTATGTGAAAAAGGTCAAAACACCTCACAGAATTTTCATCTTTATTTATTAAACACAGGGGCGCTATTAATATCATACTTTTAACCCGTTCAGTCCAATGTTCTCTATGTAATTTTCTTTTGGCAGCCTCAAGAATGTAACGCGGATCATGAAGAACTCAAGAAGGTAACGCGAATCATGAAGAACTCTTACGACTGAGGGGTTTAATCTACTTTCAGACGATTTTATTCAGCTTAGGAAGAACCTCTGTTAGTAAAAAGGATTAATTTCTTGACTAGGAATATAACTTAAACATATTATACATCTCCTTAATTACAGTCGTCCTCCTCCCCATACCTCTGCACCGGATCCTACGCGAACAGTTTGCACAATAACCCTCTGAGTCACCCAAAGTCGTATTGTAAGTGGCTTTGGATAATTTATAACAATCGTTCCTTAGCAATTCATTCTGCACATCAGTATCATCTGGTACGTTATTAATTTAAACCGTGTCGACATAAAAACGATACCAATAGGGCGCAAGGCAATGTGAAGGCGAGATACAGAAAATAAATCGCTAAGGAAGATGTGCAACGCAGCTTCCTATTCCAGCTAGAATACGACCTGGCATTAGCCGCCAAGACGGTGGTGATGTGCGCGGGGCGGTGAGCTGCCTCGTATTGATACCATTGATCGTCCGTGTAAACTTCTACTGTGCGATACGTATGGATTTCCTGTGTAAGGCTTTTCCTGTATTGATGTCTGTGATTGGGTGTAGCTCTGTCAGTCTGTCAACCTGGCGACACCTGACTGTTCTTGACTGCCAGCCTGCCAATACCGGTGTGTCACGCCTCTTAGCGACGGTTAGTTATTGCCATGTTTACTCACACTGTCCCTGGCTGACTGCAAGCACGTACTCTGGTCTTTTGTTCTCAGTTGTAGTGAGGAAACATCTATTGGTGTTTGACTACGATAACTGTGATAGAAATCCCTCTGTTACGTAGGACTTGGACTTCTAGGGATATGTATGTGTTTCACAGCTATGGCAGTACACGTCTATCGCCTAACCCTTACAACCTGAGTACATGATTTGTCTACATTTCCACTGGCACCAGGAAATTCCACTAAGCTAAGGAGAGTTTTTTTTTTTTTTTTACTGGAGTTCAATACATTCTTCTTTAACCCCTTCAGTATGAGAGGTCTTTCCCGAAGCTGCATGTAATTCTTTGAAAGTAGAAAAAATACACTGAAAAATACGCTATTGGAATGAAGGGATTATTCGGTACGCCAGCTGTACCCAAACTACCTGTTATCACTACTTCATGGGTACAGGGTGGCCCATATAAAACGCTCCGCTTCCACTCTGCCGGGCGATATCTTGTGTGTTGTGTGGACGGCTCAGTCAATTTTATCAGCATCTCTCCTGCATCATTTATTCGTTTCCTACTCCAAATGCCACAAACATCCCCATACTAGCCGACTAAGCCGTCCTCGCAGCACATGAGATACTGCCATGTGAGTTTCTGGTAGAGCACTATTTACAGGCTGCACCGCGTACCCACCTCCACTCCAGAGCATTCCAGGAGGGGAAGGGGGATTATAGGCTTTTGTGACATTGCTGTATTTGTTTACGTCTCACGTTTACTGCGTATGAACATGCCCGTTATAGCAACCAGACCACGGCAGATGCAAGGACGTAAGGAAATGCAATAATGCCACATAAGACCCTCTGCACACCGGCCCCTGTATTACTTAGAAGTGGAGGCGATTGTATGCTTGCGTCTGCGGGCCGTTAAAAAAGTGAGAAAACGAAGATGTGAATAAGCCTCCAGTATCTGACGAGAGTTTCTAAAGTATTTTATGATGCTAGAATATGCCTGGCCTCTCTGTATCATTTTTGACTGAACTACGGAAATTCGAATGCAGGTTGATCACACAATAATTACAGGTGTTCCATACCGTAAAAAAAAAGAAGGTCGTGGGCTGCTTATACCTACGCTCTCTGTTTTCATAAGACGGGCGTGTGTGTCGCGTGAAGGCAAAGCGGCAACAGGGACGCTTAGTGATGAAACTCTGGCTGGATGAGTGCCGTTAATTCTGGGAGACTCCAATTCACGTAATGATAGGATATTGAAGGGGTCCTGAGGTGCCCCCCGATGGATTAGTAATGAGTGACGCGGGTCCTCTCGGGTCACAGCCTGCAAGGTCTGGTAAGAGGATTCTGAAAAGACTTATATTTTGTTAATGCCCCAGTGACCTCCGTTCTTAAGCGCGTCGCTAATGAGAGAAATATTCGGCATGTATGTATGCAACATCTAATCATCGTAATTTGTTACAGGTCATAAGCCTTATACCGCAAGGCTTCGTGGGCTGAACATTAATATGGTAAAAGCCTTTATGGGATACACTTCCATTAACGATGATAAAGTGCCTCTCTGGCATCCAGGCAAACAACTTTCTGTCACTTTCTAAACGCTTTTTGACATTTCTCGCCCTCTACTTGTACCTCATAGTGGAAGCCTGAGCGTGGGGGCGAGGGCCGCGGTTTTTGCGTTGTCTGGTCCCGCCCCCCCGTCCCCTCCGAGAGTAGGCGACAATGAGTGACTCTTGGGATGCTTAAGTCAAAACAAATAATTCTGGTTGTGACAAAGATTGCCGGGTGTGAGGTTGGCGTCTATACATTAAGTTTACATACAGACCTTGTTGCCACTTAGCCCGAGACTGTGGCGAGTACCCAGGCTTGTATCACGGGGTTCAAGGCCCTGATCACCTTCTCTGCCAGCTTAAGAGTGGTTTTAGGCTTGTCGTAATTTACTCTGAAGAGAAGGTGCAATTAAAAGTCAGAGAAAAGGTAATGAAAATGGAAAACCCTCATAGATACTGTCGCTTCCACACCCGTGTTGTTTCGCGCCATCAGCAGCCTTCGCTCAGACCTCGTGTCATATTTTCTTGGCGACCTTCACATGCGGCTACGTCTTGGACCAATCAGCTGGACAGAGCACCTCGCATATTTGTTACAGGCGTTCTTATTGGCCAAGAAAATTTGCTATGCTCCGCCCTTCTTACTGAGTGATGATTTACTAGTGCGTCCATTGGCAGCGCGGCCGGTGGGAGTGGCCAGGCCAGGGCTGGTGGGCGCACACTCGTCGCGCCACCTCTGTGGTGTAATATTACACTTGCCGTCTCACCGTCCATCATTCTTTTTGCGGTCGGCTAACAGTTCGCGACTCTGGGCGTAGCGCGCGAGACAGTGACAACCATGAACCAAGTTCCGTCACCCACCAGTGCCTCTCCCACCGGAGGCACCACTAAGAAGGAAGATCACATCAAGCGGCCTATGAACGCGTTCATGGTCTGGTCTCGAATGCAACGACGCAAGATAGCTCAAGAAAATCCCAAGATGCACAATTCCGAAATCTCCAAGCGACTGGGCTCCGAGTGGAAATTACTGACCGAGGCAGAGAAGCGTCCGTTCATTGACGAGGCCAAACGTCTCCGCGCACAGCACATGAAGGAACACCCAGACTACAAGTACCGCCCCCGGAGGAAGCCCAAGACTCTACAGAAGAACGGGTACAGCTTTCCTCTGCCGTACCTGGCAACATCGGCGCTGGACCCGCTCGGCCCGCTGCACCAGACCTACTACTCCACACCTGCTGTACCCTCGCCGCTCGACGTGGCCGGGGACAAGTCCAGACTTTTCCCAGGCGCCAGTCTACCCCACCACTTCTACCCAGGCTTCGACCCCCAGCACTTCAGCAAGCTGGCCGCTGCCCAGGATCACTACAAACCCATGACCTCCCTCGCCTGCAACGACACTGCCGCCGCTGCCGCAGCCGCCGCTAGTGTCTCCGCCGCCTCTGTGAGTGGCATGTCGACGGTGTCAGCTCTGTATTCTTCTCTGTATTCTAAATCCGCCTCCTCGCTGCTGTCTGGCATGTCAGCCGGGTTGAGCAGCGGGCAGCAAGGCGCGCCGCAACCCCAACTCTACCCCGGCTACCCACCCTCCGTCGAGCAGCTCCGCCGACCAGTCTCTGTAATCTTCTGAGGCGACCCGTCACCGCCGCCCGATTCTCCGGGCGCGCGGCGGCTACTGAGTGTACATAGTGTACAGTAGTAGAGTAGTGCGGAGTGGACAGTGCCCGCCCGGTGACTGTGTGGCCAGAGAGACCCCGTGCGACAGCGGCAGCAGCATACCTAACAGAGTATACCGTGGGCACGGTGGCGGGCCGCTGCCGCTGTCTTGTGTGTCAGTAGGTCCTGATGGCCTGGCATGTGGCAGTGTAAGTACTCGTGTCAAATTTCTGTTCACGAAATGATTTTCCTCGAGAGAATTTTTTGCGCTGAATTGTAACTTACAGTGCCCCCGGACCAGATATTACATTAACAAGTGTACAAGTGCGCATAGACTAGTCTTTTGAAGCTCATCAATGGAATATATTTAACTGTTGTTTGAATGTTGAATTATTATTATATGTGTAAACAGTACTTTTTGTATCATGTACATAACAAATCGCTGATGTTATTAATAATAACCCATTTAAACAGCTAAATCTTTTATTGGCTATTTCCTGTCCTCCTGTTATTCCCTCAACCCCCTTATTGATAGTAATGACCTAAGTGTCTTGTAATAATGTTGTCCTGTCACCACACTTGCTCAGGAAGGTCACACAGTATATACTCCTCTCACGATTATATCAGTGAGGTTCAGCGTAAGTCTATCATATATACTAAAGCAATATAGCATTCTTAAACAAATTCCTCGCTCCTGACATGACTGGAATTATGTAAACCTTAATGACATAATTATGATCTTAATAACACCAGCCACGAATGTAATGAATCCCTACCCACATCTGCTTGACTATTGCATACTGGTGGCATGACAGGTCCCCTATTAACTAAATTATACTTGTCATAACGGAGATATTTGTATTAGTAACATATGGAAGCTTCCCCTACCCCCGCTAGTCATCTTTTCTACTAAATTTTAAATGAAAGAGAAAAAGATCACATCGAAGGTACTCATGCAGCATTATATTTCAGACAGAAATTGGTCACATTTTACTCTAAGATTATCCTAAATATTTTCTTTACAGTCTCATGGCAAGATGAAATTTCTAAACCACAAAGAATCAAGATAGTTTTTTTCTATTCTTTCATTTAGTATAATTCAGTTATATTCTTTCAAGCCACATTTATCTACAGGCGGATATTTTACAGGCAGTTAGGGTTATGATGATGATGATGATGATGAACACAGCACCTAAGACCAAATATTGTGATATGATTTTTCAGTGTTCAAGGGTCTTTAGCTGATTTAATAAGTTGTCCTGCGGGTAAAATCTACAGATAATAATAATAATAATAATAATAATAATAATAATAAAAATCATCATCATCATCTGAGAGTTCTCCACCTAGGGACTGGATTGGCAGAAAAGACAAAATAATCAATAAATTACCCACGGCCTTTCAGCTCAGAGTCCTCCTGCCCATCCGTAGGCCAACCCATCCATGATAATAATAATAATGATGATAATGATGATGAGGATGATAATTTAATAATAATAATAATAATGGAGGATAATTAATAATAATAATAATAATAATAATAATAATAATAATAATAATAATAATAAGGAAAAAGAAAGAATCACTGGCCATAGCAAGAATGATAAATAATTAAATAAATAAATACATAAATGAAACGGAGTCGTCGTTCTGAAGGGGTTGAGTGTGGCAGCTGCCGCGGTCATCCAACGCGCCCTCAGACTAAGGGTCGTATCTTGAGCGCTTTGGGATATTCCGCAGCGTCGCTTCCTTAGCGATTTATTCGACATATTATACTTCTTTTTTTACGCCGTATTCTAAGCGGTATTTTATGCGATTTGGGATAATCCTCAGCAACTTTTCCTCAGCGATCTATTCTACATACAGTATTACATCTCTATTTTATGCCGTATTCTAAGTGGTTTTTGTTAATTCGCAGCATATCTTCCTTAGCGATTTATGTTTGAATATGAGTGGTTAATATCCTTTTGTATGTTATTTATGCAGAGTATGGCGACATCAAAAGGATTTGAATAACACAGAATAGGACAGTAAAGCTGTAATAAGCAAAATAATTCACTTAGGAAAAGGTGTTAGGGCGCTGCCTTACCTGACGAGAATACTGATCTTAAGATACAACCTAATCTTCCTCAGTGATATATATTCTCTTCATTAAAAGTTCGAATCGTCATCATCTTCGTTATTAATGCAAACTCTGTCGATGTTATATGTTACAGATGCAAATTACGTTGTTATAAAAATAAATAAAATCACTCGAGAATAATTTAGGGGCAGGATAAATCGCTTAAGAAACAGTGTCACGAAATCTAAAAGCGGTGTCACCTTTGCGCCCCCTCACCCCTTCTTTTGGCAACTTTTCTCCCGGCAAATCTATCCAGGTGGCACTTTCTCGGCAACTGATGAAAAAATACTGTAACGCGGGCCTTCGATTTCGCCCAAGAAGAGTCACCAGCAACACGGGAAAAAACAATTGCCGCTGAGATAAAGTTGCCTGGGAAAAGTTGCCCTGAAAACCGCCCAAAGCTAAAGAATATATGGTACTTAATTCCTGCACTCCGATTTAATCCATTTTTTTTTTTCTCTTTCTCCGGACGATTATATTCAATTTTGGAGGGATATTATAAACACGAAAATTTTGATATGGCCGTGTTTAACATCTTGGATCCAGTTGACATCTTTTAAAATTTTCTCTTAATGTTCCCAGATAATTTTTTTCATCTTAGGAAAGTCGTCTCTTACTCGAAGGTTTTCTTAAGCGTATATCTAATCCCTCCAGTTCCATGAAAGCTCGCTAACACCTATTCCTAAACAATATATTTTGCCCGATACACCTTGCTATCCTCTCCTGCGTTTTTTAAATCACGCTTATATCACCATGCTCTCATAAATGACGTACAAAATTTTATTAACCAGCCGTATCCAAAAATAAATCGCCAAGGAAAAGGTGCTAGAGATTACGGACCCAAGAGTATATACTAAGCGGAATAAGATCGCAAGAAGACGGTAGGAAAAAATAAACAAGACTTCCCCAGGATCATCGGGATAGCGCCTTCAAAACGAGATTTTTTCTAAGTCAAATAACACTCTCTGGAAAAATCATCAAAATATTTGGTATTCTAGTGCTGTGTTATTCTTCATCATCAACATCAACATCAATATCATAACCAAAAATCATCAAAATATTTGGTATTCTAGTGCTGTGTTATTCTTCATCAACATCAACATCAATATCATAACCATCAACTTCAACATCATCATCATCATCATCAACACAATAATCATCATCATCACAATCATCTTCATCGTCCTAACTTTTTGTAAATTTTCACCTGTATATAAGAATGAAGGTGAAAAATTTACGTCATTGGTTTATAAAAAATTAAAGACGACATCGGTATGGGCAGGGAGATTTCCTTACATCTCTTCCTATGCGATTTATTTTGCACATCACGGCTGAATATCCTCCCGTATGTTGCTGATACTATTTCGATACTGAAGTGGTAAATTTTATATACACTTGGATAACAGCCTAAGGTGTATCGCCCAAAATAGGTCGCTGAGGAAACGATGCCACGGAATTTCTAAAACCAGTGGCGCCTGTGACTCACTCTCAGCTGGATAAAATCGTCTGTTGTTAGCTGAAATAGAGTACCAGAGCTGCCCCGACCTTGAGAGGGTCAAGTGGGGGCAAGCTAGGGGGTGGCACAGTCGATGAAACAGTTATCCTCACAGTGCCGTCTCAAGAAAATTAACAACTGGCGAAATACAGTGAAATCCCATATCTCTGCCAGCGCGTGTTTCAGATAGTTAGATTTTTTTCGCTATGTGTTCGTCAGACTCGGGGAAGATACTTGGTGTCTCTAGCCGGAATAGTCGTCGGTTAAGGAAGCTCCCTAACACCATTTCCTAAGCGATTTTGTTTGCTTATTTACACCTTACACTCTTTTTCTGTGCCATATAAATCCTTCCAACATTGCCATCCTCTGCATAAATAACGTACAAAAGGATATTAACTACTCATATCAAAAATAAATCGCTATGGAAGTGGTGCTAGGAAAGCCTCCTTACCCGACGGGCCTCTGTCTACATTTCGGGAGTCGGCCCCTGGGACTAATGGCCACTACCTGCTATCGGGTAATCGGCGGGTCGGGGTGAGGACGACGATGGCGATTAACCCATGCAAATACGCTTCCCTTTTATTTTTTTTAGCTTGTCCTTGGCCAGCGATTAACCTTTGCAAATACGGTGGTCTTTATCTCTTTATTTATCTATCTATTTATTTATTATTATTTTTATTTTTGTTGCCAGAGGTAAATTCCTGCAAAATACGGTAGTCTTTTTTTATTTTTGGTTAATTCTTCACAAGTAACTAACCTCTTCAGGCACAGTGAGTTTATTTATTTATTTTTTGCTTAATTTTGACTCCTTTAAATTCAGTGACTTTTTTTTTCTTGGATACTTTTTGATATACGGCGACTTATTTTTCTTGGACCCCTACAAATACTGTGACTTGTTTCTTGGTCCCCTACAAATACTGTGACTTTTTTCTTGGACCCTACAAATACAGTGACTTTTTTCTTGGACCCCTATAAATACGCTGACTTTTTTCTTGAACCCTACAAATACTGTGACTTTTTTCTTGGACCCCTACAAATACGGTGACTTTTTTCTTGGACCCCTACAAATACGTTGACTTTTTTCTTAGACCCCTACAAATACAGTGACTATTTTTTCAATTTATTCTTGGACCCCTACAAATACGGTGACTTTTTCTCAGTTTATTCTTGGACCCCTACAAATACGGTGACTTTTTTCTTCGTTTATCATTGTACTCTGAAATACGGTGACTTATTTTCTTTCTCTTTGTCGTAGCCAGTGATCAACCTCTTTAAAAATATCCCTTAAAATACGGTGATCTTTTTTTCTTATTTATTCTTTTCTAGGAACAAAACACCCACAAATTCGGCGACTTTTTCACATTTATTCTTGGCTAGCGAATAATCATTTCAATAAACAGGGACATTTTCTCCTTTTCTAGCTAAAGTCAGCCATATTTAATTCAGCTTACGAGAGAAATAGAATGCGTTATATGTCTTCTGGTTCAGGAGGGTTGTGAGAAAACGTGGTCGCCTCTCTCAAAAGCTGTATAAAATCGTCTGAGGCAGCAAGAATTAAGCGAAATATAAGGTCATGGGATTGAAGATGAGAGCGTGGAGGTGGGGGAGTGAAGGGGTGAGAGGGTGAAAGGGTGAGGGGGTAAAGGGGAAGGGGTGTATCACATGATCCTGAATAATTCATGGCGTCGGTAATGAGGATTATTGCCCCGGACGAGTGCGGATTATCCTTAGCGGGTTAATTATGCCGTATTAATTAACCGTTTGGCAGGGGCGGCGCCGGAGAGGGGAGCAGGGAAGAGGGGGGGCAGTGGTGGAGTAGGAGGGGAGAGGGGAGAGAAGGGGAGGTAGAGAGCCACAGGGGGAGTATTAACTCTCTCATGATTCGGAACACTCTAGTGATTTATTCCTATAAACGCAAGACGATTTCATTCGGCTTTGTTCTCGGCGGTTAAAGAGGCTCCATAACACCATTTCCTTAGCGATTTATTTTTGGATATGGGTGGTTAATATCCTTTTGTACTTTATCCACAGTATGGCGATACTGGAAGAACTTATACAGAATAGGATAGTAAGGTGAAATCAGCAAAATAAATCGCTTAGGAAAAGGTGTTAGCGAGCTTCTTTAACGGACGACAGTACGGGCATGAGTGTTGATACTGTCACCATCAACCGTCTCATGATCGGGAAAACTCTATCACCTTATTCCTGGTAAAGACAGACAATTTTATGAAGCTGGGTGAGCTACAGGAACTTAAGCGCGATAATTCCTTCATCCCAGGATTTTATTTACTGTATAGCTTAGGAGGATAGGACCATAGTTTATTATCATTATTATTATTTGCTGTTATTGTTATTACTACTATATTTTATTTATCCATTTATTCATTTTTTGCTATACGGCACTTTAAATTAAGCACCAAAACTGCCACACACACACACACACACACACACACACACACACCAGTAAACCATTCATTCCAAGGACCTGCATTATTATTCTTGCTATTTACCATCGGATGATTTTTTTTTTTCAGTTATTCGTGTTGCCTACCATTAAGCAATTTATTCATCCTGGGGTAGCCATCTTGCGGTGAAGGGATAACTGAAGTCCGTATTTAACCTCTCTTCAGATTAGATAGAGAGCTAAAATTTATTCAGGCCTACACCCGAGAAATCCGCGAGGCAAGAAGTCACACAGCAAGGGCAACACACGGAGCATGGAGATCCACGAACACTTTGCCATCACGCTGTTTATATTTTCTACCCGCTACAGTAGACAGTTTTATCCAGCTTTGAGAAACCTGCAGTGATGGGGTGAAACAGTAGCAGCCAGTCCTCATCACCTCCTTCAAAACATAGGAGGCGCAAGCTAGATAATCGTCCCCCATATCATTTTAGCCGACCACCCTATATCCCTGGCGGAGTTTACGTGCCAGAAAAACCCCCGGCCACCTCTTGGATTCGACCGCGCCAGGTAAACATACAATTTTCTCTGACCTAATTCCTCTGACCATTAATTATTTCAGCAGTCTTTTCATTATCTGAAGGGATATTTCATTAATTTAAAGCAGATCTCTGTTGTGAAGGTGATATGGAAAAAATCCATTAATCCTCTTGGTACCACTTGGCGATTTTCCTCCGCCTCGAAGTCCCTTGAAAAGAAAGAAAACAACATGGAAAACAGTGCAACAGAGCGGTGGCCGGTGGAGTGGTCGGCCGCAAAATAACACACTCATATTTCCTGTTCTGTATTAGCAATGGAAACCACATATATTAATCGACCTCTGATTTGAAAACTGAAGAGGCATCATGGCAGCGCTGGAGATATCTAAGTAGCGGATTAAAAACTGAGCGCACAATTTTTTTTCCCCCGAATCATCTACTAACGACAGAACAGGTGCTAACTGGACTCTGGAATGCATGATAAAAGCTGATTACCTCCAACAATTCCAGGTGTTCCATAACTGACCGTCCATTATAAGGGTTTGCTTACACTTTAGCGCATTCATTTATAATAGTAGGACCGTGAGTGACCCGAGTTAAGGCAATGAGAACTGGACATGTTGTGAGGAACGGCAGTGCAAGAAGCGACGAGTAAAGATAGTGAGATATTCCGCGGAAGAATAAAAGTTTGCGAGATTATAAGATGCGACAGAAATGGTAAGATCAAGTGACTATGAGAGGTGACGGAAGAGATAGCGTGTGATATGCAGCGTGAGAAGATTGAGCTGTGAGATTATGAACAGTGACAAAATCAATGTGATCAGTGATTGTGGGAGAAGAGGGTGAGCAGAGATGGTGAACAGTGATGTGGAAGGGTAACAGCGATGGCAAAAATGGGTGAGACAGATTAAATAGTGAGACGCGCCGTGGCAAGACTGAGCTGTGAGATTATGAGTATGATGGTAAGATGCCCCGTGAATTAAGTGAGTTTTGAGATTGTGGGCTCTGATAAAAGAAGTTAAGTAATTTGTTTTGGATAACCAGTCGTAGTGAAGGGATTAAGCACTGTTATGGAAAAAGACATTAATGGGAAAATAATAATACTTTTGTGTTACGAATTTGTTGAATACATGAATACTGATGCCACTTTTCCACACATTACCCAGTGGTAATCTTAGCTGACAGTTGAGTGACCATCTCAGCGAACATATTTATAACCACCCTCCCCTTTCTAAAAAAAAAAAAAAAACGAAAAAGAAAAGAAAAAATGAGAATGAAACAGGGGAAAAGAGAGGAAAAATTACAGCAACATCAAAAGGGACCTGAACAAGCGTGAGCGAGTCTATATGGTTATGATTAATACGAGATGCAGACAGTAAATAGAATCGATACCCGACACT
>JAGKTI010008418.1:5704-18734 GCA_018397915.1 Birgus latro
TGTGTGTGTGTGTGTGTGTGTGTGTGTGTGTGTGTGTGTGTGTGTTCCCATTATATCTCATGAACGGCTTGAGCTATCAACGTGAAACCTTCAGGGTATCACGATATGGCCAAAATCTTGGCCGAGTTCGAAAATGGGCACTCGGAGTCAAGGTCAAGGACACCAAAATAGCTGCCAAAGGTCAACTAGCTTTTATCGCCCGCCTTTAGCACCATTATATCTTATGATCGGCTTGAGCTATCAACATGAAGCCTTCAGGGTATCAAGATATGGCCAAAATCTTGGACTTGGTCAACAGCATATTCTGGCGGGCGATTAGCATTCGGCTCCCGAATGCTCTTCTTTCATTGGGTTGTGTTTGCTCTCTATCTAAAATGATGAGTAAGTATCAGAGGTGACGATATTTTGTTTGTTGTGGTTTTATTACCAAATGCTTGGGCTGGTGATGTTCTAGTTGTAAATCACTACAAGTACTGATGCGAGGAACTTCAAGTATGTTTTATTTATAATAATCATTATAGGGATGGCGATTAAGTAAGGGAGTTGGAGCAGTACCTTCGAGATTTATTGAAAAAAAAAATACCGTCCAAAGATAGAGTTTAAATTTTTTTCTTAGTAATGAGTCTGAAATCACTGAAACACTGATGCAACGTACTTTGCTCAAAATAGCTATCTACATTTAGTTACAAAGCAGCGGCGGCGGAATGCCTAGAGGAAAAAACTAGCGAAACTCTCTTTCCAAAGCACCTCACATCGACGTCTGAAGCCAGCTACCACTACACTTCTCTCGCTTAGCGGCTGCCACTCGTACTGTATAACGACTATTTCGTATAACTGTAAAGCTGTAAACAGTGAAATATTACCGCCTTCGTCACCTTCCACTTTGAGTCTTTTAGATGAAGAGCAAATATAACGTGGCCTGATAGTCGCCATGTCCCACAAATGTCACTCACACTTTCCTCCAGTGTAAACAAAGTAAAGACATCCTACCTATATTTTTTGCTGCTTTCACTACTACTACTACTGCTACTACTACTACTACTGCTACTACTACTGCTACTACTACTACTACTACCTTAACCTTAGTGTATGGCGACGTAGTGGTGGAAGGTAGTGGGCGTGATCGTCTTCCTCCTCCCTTCTTCTCTCTTCCTCTTCGTTTCTCCTCTCTTCTTCCTTCCTTCTTCTCTCCTCTTCTCTCCTTCTTCTGTCTTCCTCCCTCTGTCTTCTCTCTCTCTCCTCTTTCCTTCTCATTTCTTCCTTCTTTCTTCTTTCTTCTTCCTTACTCCTTCGGTCTTCCTTTGCCTGTTCTTCCATCTTTCTTCTCTCTTCCTCCTCCTTCATCCCCTCATCTTCTTCCTTTCTCCTCTCTTCCTCTTCCTTCCTCTTCTGTTCATCCTCCAGCTTTCTCCTCTCCTCCTCCTCCTTCTTAATCGCTTCCTCTTTCATCCTCTTCTCTTCCTCCTCTTTCCTCTTCTCTTCCTCTTTCCTCTTCTCTTCCTTTACTCTCCTTTCTTCCTCCTCCATCTTCCTCTCTTCCTCCATTTCTCTTATTTCTTCTTCCTTCTTTCTCTTTTCATCCTCCTCCTTCCTCATCTCCTCTTCTTTCTTTTTCTGCTCCTCTTCCTTCCTCCTCTTTTCCTCCTCCTTCTTTAGCCTTTCTTCCTCCTCCTTCATTTTCTCTTCTTCCTTCTTTTTATTCTCTTCTTCCCTTTGTCTCTTCTCCTCCTCTTCCTTCCTCCTCTCCTCCTCTTCCTTCCTCCTCTCTTCCTCTTCCTTCCTCCTCTCTTCCTCTTCCATCTTCTTCTTTTCCTCCTCCTTTATCTTTTCTTCCTCTTCCTTCCTCCTCTCGTCCTCTTCCTTCCTTCTCTCTTCCTCTTCCTTCCTCATATCTTCCTCTTCCTTCCTCATCTTCTCTTCCTCTTCCCTCAACCTCTTTTCCTCCTCCTTCTTTATCCTTTCTTCCTCTTCCTTCCTCTCCTCTTCCTCCTTCCTTTTCTCTTCTTCCCTTTGCCTCTCATCCTCTTCTTTCTTCCTCCTCTCTTCTTCTGTCTTCCTCTTCTCTTCTTCCTTCTGTTTCTCCTCTCCCTCTTCTTTCCTTTTCTCTTCTTTCCTTGTCTCTTCTTCCTTTATTCTTCTTTCTTCCTCTTCCTTCCTCTTCTTCTCCTCCTCCTCTTTTTTGCTCTCCTCGTCCTGCATTCTCTTTTTCTCCTCTTTCTTCCTCTTCTCCTCTTCTTCCTCCTCAATCTTCCTCTCTTCTTCCTTTCTCCTCTCATCGTCTTTCTTCTCTTTCTGTTCTCTCACATCTTCGTCCGTTTTACTCTTTTTACCATCCTTCCTTTTTTCCCTCCTCTTCCTCCTTCCGTCTTCTTTTCGCTTAGACTCTTCCTTTTCCTTCCTTCCCTCTTCCTTCCCATCTTTACTTCCTTCCTCTGCCTTCCTCTGTTTTACCCAGCCATCTATCTCTTCCGTTGTCTTACTTGCTTCTTCCTCTTCTTTAGTCTTTCCGTCCCCTTTTTCGCTCTCTTTCGCCACTTCCCTCTCCTCCACTTTCTCTTTGTCAGTGTTCATTTCCTCTGTCATTCTCTCAATTTCCCCTTCCTCATTCTTTATTCCCTCTTTCCCATTTCTCCTCACTTTCCGTCTTACTGATTCCTCTTTCCCGCCCCTTTCCACTTCTTCCTTGTCTACCTCATCTTTTCCTGTCCTGTTCTTTTCCAATTGTCTGGCCTGTTTTTCTTCTCTCAGTTCACTCCCTTTAACTGCCACGGTAACTGCTGTCTCTTTTTTGGTCATTGCCTCTTCCTTCTTGGCCCTCCTCTCCCTTTTCTTGTTCCCTCCTTCCTTTTCCATACTTTCTCCATGTTTGTCTTCCTCTTTTTTACTCCTTTCGGCCAGCCCCGAGTTCTTTAGAGTGTCTCCTTTACTGCCTGGTCCTCCTGCAGTGGTACCCTCTCCTTCCTCCTTGGTCGCATCTCCCAACTCTTCTTTTTCCTCTCTTTTGATGGCTTCGTTCGTTTCCTTGCCCTTTGACCCTTTTCCATTCTTCTTTGTACCTTCCATCCCCTTCTTTGCCTCTTCAGTTTTTCCTTTTGCTTCTTCTCCAGTCTTCGCAGCATCTTCCTTCATCTCTCTCTCTCTTTCTCTTATTTTTATCTTTCCATTCATCTCTCGTCCTTCCCTTTCCTTCCTCTCTTCTTCCCCCTTTTCCTCTGTGCCCGTGTTTGTGTCTTCTTTATCTGTGGTTCTTCCTCCCTCCTCTCTCTTTCCTTTTCGGCGTACTGTTTCCTTCCTTCCTCCTGCGCCTCCCTCCTTCTCTTCATCTCTCTCCAACTTGTCTTCACTTTCCTCTCTCGTTGCGTCTCCTTTGCCCTCCTTTCGACCGTCACTTCCGTCATTTTTTGATTTTTTACTTTCTTCTTTTTTCGCTTCTTTATTATCTCTGCTTCTCAGTTCTGCCACTTTTTTCTTCTTTCTCTCATTTCCTTTTTTGTCTTCCCCTCTTTTTGATTTATCTGTGCTTGCCTTCACCTCCTCCTCTTCTATTTCTTCTTCCTCATCCTCTCCCTGAAGATCCAAGACTGCCCATTTCGTCGTCTCTTCTTCCGCTTTCTTCTCTAGAGCTGCAAACCTCCTTCTCTCCGCCTCCTGTTTACTCCTCTCCATCCTTCTCCTCCTCTCTACTTCCTCCTCGTCCTGCTCTTCCTCTTGCATCCTCGCTTGCTGTGACCTGTTCCTGTACCTTCTCAGTTTCCTATTCACGGTGATCCATTCTTCTTCTTCTCTCTCCTCAGTTTCAATCATCGTCGTCTCGCCTTTGCAGTCGTTATCCTCGACTGCTTGTGTTTTGTTTACAGTTTCATTCGTAAGCTCGGTTCTCTTCAGCTGCTCAGCTCTCTCTCTTCTGTTCATATCTTCAGCTGTTGCCTCGGTTTTGCGCACCTGATCAGCTGTTAATCTGTCTTTGTTTACCTGATCAGCTGTTGGCATGTATTTTTTGACCTTATCGGCTGCGGTTTCAATTTTGTTGTATTGATTAGCTGGCGACTGTGTCTGTCGTTCGTCATCAGCTGCTGGGTCGCTTTTATGGATGTGGTCGTCCGCTGAGTCTGTCTTGGAGTCCTGATCAGCTGGTGTTTGAGTCTTGCTTACGTCATCAGTTGCTTCTTGAGTTTTTTGTACCCAACCAGCTGTTTGCTGAACTGATCCTTGAGCGCTGTAAGGTTCTTCTACTGTGTCTTGAGTTGCGTTTGCGTAATCAGCTATTTCTTGAGCTTTGTTCTTATCATCATCTGTTCCTCGAGTTTTGTTTAAGTAATCAGCTGTTTCTTGAACATTGTTTGCATGATCAGCTGTTTCTTGAGCTTTGCTTGATGGTTCTCCTGTTTTTTCTTGAGAAACTATTGTCTTTTCCTGATCAGCTATTGTTCTAGTTTTGCAAACTTTGTCAGTCGTTGTTGTTGAGTCAGCTGTTTTGTGTGTTTCAGCAACTGACTCAGACGTGTTCATCTCATCACCCACTTCTTCAGGGTTGCTTTTGGAATCAGCTGCCGTCTGACTCGCACTTATGCCAGGTCCGAAGCTTGGCTCATCAGCCTTACCAGACGAGCCCTGTATTTCACCAGCCTGATCTAGTGTCTGTCTAAAGTCACTTTCCGTGGGTGGTTCAGTTATGTTCATGTGACCCGTTGTTGGTTCAGAATTGCTTACCCGATCCGTTTTTCCCTGCAGTGCACTCACCCTGGCAGCCATTAACTCTGGTTTCTTTTCTTGGGCAGATGGTGATTCCTGGCGGCTCATCTGCTCCATCGCTATTTTAGATTTTTTCACTTTCGCCCCTCCAGCGTCGGTTTTGTATCCTTGGGTATTTGTCTGATCTGCGGTGCTCACCCATGCAGATGACAGCGTGGATATACATTTCTCGTCAGCTACTGTTTCAGATTTAATCACTTGATCCGTCATATCAGATTTTCTTGCATGATCTAAAGATGGCAGGGATTTATGTACCTGATCTGCTGTCGGCTTCGGTCTCTGTACCTCATCCGCTGATGAATTATTTCTATTTATCTGATCAGATGGTAGTTCTGGGCTGCTTAGCTGATCAGCCGCTGAATTAGTACTGCTTGCCTGATCACCTGCTGGCTTTGTTCTGTTTAAAAGATCAGCTGCTGTATTAGCTTTGTTTACCAGATCAGTTGTTTCCGGTATAGTTTCACTGACCGTTGTTAACTCCAACTTTTCTGTTTGAGCAGGTACTGTTTCAGGTTTATTTAAATGCTCAGTTGCTTTAGGGCTTTCTTGAGCAGCTGCTGGTTCAGGTGTAGTGACCTCGTCAACTGTGACTCCAAGCATCACCGTGCGATTTCTGGACACACTGTACTGCTCCTTCCCTTGTTCGCCATCTTTATCAGGTTTATGCTGTTCTTTTTTGTATGGCCGGTGCTTCCAGTGCGGCCGTGTGTCGTTGTGACTCTCTGTACGCTGTCTTCTCCCATGCTCTGCTGTCTCTTTCTTGCCCTGTCCTTCGCTGTAGCTCTTTGTCCTGTTTCTCTTCGTCTGTTCGCCATGACCTTTCCCTCTGTCTGTCTGGGTCTGCACGTCGGTGTGGCTGACCGTCCTCTCCCTCCTGCCGTAAGAGTAATCCGTGTAATACCGGTGAGGTCGCTGTCTACTATACACTTGCTCGCCACCGTGGTATTTCTTTTGTTTCTTCCTGCTACTGTCCTCCTCACCGTGGCCTGTTCCGTGCTTCCTTGCTCCTGTCTTCTCCTCTGATACTTGCTCGTTTTTATTTGGTTTTGTTTCGTCTTTGTGTTCACTCGTACTTACTTTTGCCTGCGGTGCTACTGGCTTAATGTCAGTCTTGTTCTGTTTCTCTTTCACCTCCTCAGTCTTGATCACAACTTTTTCAGCTTTCTCGGTCTTGCGTTTTTTGCTTTCTTCTTCCCGTGCATCAATTTTCTTTGCAACTTCACTCTCTCTACTCCCAAGTTTACTTCTCGCACCTCCCTTTTCTTCTTTTCCTCTATCCGTTCGTTCTGTTTCCTTCTTCTGGGGTTTATTTTCCTTCACTTTCATGTCATTCCGCTTGCCTGCCACTTTGCCCCTTCCGTCACTCTTGCTCTCTTTGGTGTCGTGTTCGATTATCGTTTCGCCTGTCATCGCTTTGGCTTCGTTCATGGTGTTCGCTTCATGTGTGCTTGATGTCGTGTCGTTTGTTGTCGAGGTTTCGCCTTTTCGTCTAGGAACTTCGTCGTTAGGAGTTTTTGAGATTTCAGGTGAATATAAAGCGTCTGACTGTACACGTTTAGAGGCATTATCCGAGTCATTCCAGATGTTTTGTGCTCTGTATGACTTTAGTTTGATTGGTAAGTCCAGGTCATAAGAGTACTCTTCGTAATGTTCTGATGTGGTCATTCCTGTGGGAGATAATCGACTCCAGTTCATGGAAGAAGAGTCTAACAATTTGGCAGCCACGTCTCCTTGGCTGGGGTCGTGGTGGTTGAAGGTGGGAGCGGGAGAGGAGGTGCGCTCCCAGGCGAAGTTGCCCAGGAGCTTACTGACGGAGCGCTGGGTGTCGCGGCAAGATTGAGCCAGGTTGTCCTTAAGTTGTTCCAGCCGCGCCTCCAGCTTGCCTCGCAGGGCCTCGCCATTCTCGCTCCTCTCGTCTAGTTGCCTCACACGCCCCTGCAACACCTCCACCTCCTTTTGTAGTCTCAGAATTAGAGCGTCATCCTGGCCCAGCTGTGACTGGCACTGCTGCAGAAGGTGACGCAGTTGTTGTACCTCACCACTGGTTTCCTTCAGGCGGCTCTCCACCTCTCTGATCTTGTCCTCGCCTTCAGCCTGTCGTAGCGAGAAATCCTGCACGAACGCTTGCAAGACATTGCGTATTTGTTGCAGGTTGGCGTGCGTGGCTACGTTGTGCACCTCCATCCTCCCCCTGCTCCCTCACTTCACTTTCCCTGTTACTTGTTTCCAATTTCACTTTTCGGGGTTTGCATTTAGTCCAGGGGCGGCAGTCACAGGCGAGTGCCCCTCATATGCTTTAGCGCATCTTTAATTTAATTGGTACATCGTAAAAAATAGAATCACAGTCATCACAAAGCGCCAGCTGAAAACAGACTAAGCTAAAGTAAATTTCCTTAGTGTAGGTCAACGAGAAAACACCTAACTTTTATTTTTGCGATCACTTTCAAGACGTGGTCGGTCGGTAATTTTTTCCTACACAGATAGTTAAAATGTTTTCCGTGGGAGATGGTGTGCTGATATAACTAATGCGTGATTGGACAGCAAGCAGCACCGTATAAATTTCATCCCCCTTTCCCCTGCCAACACGTAAATGCATCAGCTGGCGTGTGGGAACCGTGTATTAATAGCCAGCCTGAGCGCCATGTGCTCCACTCACTGCTTCACGTCTTAGCTCACCCGCTATACTTCCTTGCACTGCACACTGTCTTATCATGCTCTCTGTATACTTATCAATCATTCGTTTACTAAACTAATGCTCATTCACTTCCTATTTGTTTTTCTACGAAGGTGTCAAGAGTTATTTTCGGCTCGCCAGATATGATTCGCAGTGTCTTTTTGTATATAAATCTGTCGGCCTGTCAATTTCTTTGTTCTTGTTTCACCAGCGCACAACTTCAGACCTCATCAGTGTCATCATTTGAAGTTTTAAATTATTTTTATTTCATTAACTGGTCCCACGGTCTGCCATACGGTACATACTCATTTGTGCAATACTGTTCACCCACTCACCCATCATCCTATTTGGCACCGAGGTGACTATTCGAAAATATGCCTGAGTCTGCAACCACCCTGCTACTTCCCTACATATCGCTCAGTTTTTTCACATTATCCCTATCCATTGGGTCCCTCATGTACATGTCAACTTCATCAACCTGCGACATGCCGACGGTCACAATGCTACTGACCTCTCAACATACGCTCTCACATCCCCACACGCCCTTGCCAGCCCACGTACACACCGTCACATCCTCTTATCTACCAGCACATACCCTTCCCTAACATGACCACTTCAGTTTACTCTCTTTCTTCCATCATACCATCTACTGCCTGCCTACTTACGCCCACCGTCCTACCCATTTACCGTCACACCTACACACACCGAACACCTGACTACCTACATATCTGCCTACCTATTTACTTCCTCAGCCTCAGCCTCCTACCAGACCAGCGCCACGCCTTTCTACCACATGTACATTTTTGTGTGACCAGCAGTCCTCCTACACGCATCATAAGGCGTCCCACTCCTTCACACTCTCACCACATGGATTCCAATACGCAACGTCTATCTAAGATATACTGTATACCAGTGTTGTCTCCTTTAGGACTATGGCATATGGATACACAGAAAGTTCTGATGACAGGAGGCTTGTTGACTCATAACGAGGTTCTCTGCTGAGGTAAATCCATGACACTAAAGGTTTACCCAGTGTATGTGAGAAAAGGATATGAAAAAGGTATTACGGAAGGTGTTTTGGTGACATGTTGGTTGTTTTGTGGAAGATTAGTTAAAACTATTTTGACAAGATTCAGATGTAAAGTAGTTTTCTACCGCAGCCTTGGATCAAGCAATCACTAAACCTCTTCATCATCATCTATCCCTACCTACTTACACATGCTTACCTCCTACCAACACACCATCACATTTGTCTACCATCTACATACACTTACCTACCTACCCACTTACCCATTCCTTCACCCTCCTACCAACCCACCGTCCCATCCATCCATCCATCATCCAATCCCACGTTGCCCCAAGAGGAGCGTAGAAGCCCGGAGCTAGGCAAGTTGGTCCTGACATTTAAGATAAGAGTGAACCACTTATGACATTTAAGATAAGAGTGAACCACTTACAGAAATCTTTTACCTACACACACCTACGTACCTTTATCTTAATACCAATTCTGCCCACCCTTCTACCAGACCACCGTTTAACCTGTTCACCACCTTCACATCATTGATACCTGCCTACTACCTATCTGCTTATGTGTGTTGACTTCAAAGTGCAATGCATAGTTTAAAGGGAAGATTAACACTGCAGACTCACGCGTCACTGGGTTATTATGAAGACATTGCAACTCGGCCTGACTGGGATCCCCTTCTGTTCCAAGTTGGCTCGAAATCAGTACATCCTTACATTAATTACAGTTGCAGTGCATGGATATATTTCTCCAACCAATCTATGTCCACCATCCTGTCAACACAATGCTACACCTGCCTACCTGCCTGCCTACCAACCGACCTGCCTACTAACTTACGTCCGTCTTCCTGCAACCCTCTGCCCACCTATGACTAGGCTTGTCTATCGCCTGCTCCCGCAAAACCTTCCTCCCTACCTATTAACTTAAAACATATTCTTGAAATAATCCAGTATCACACATAGCAACAACCATACCTACCTTCCCACCTAGTTATTTACCTACCTAACCAAATATGTACAGTATATTTGAACCTTCCTGCCAACACAATGTCACACCTAATACCCACCTACCTACCTACCTACCGACATACATACTGTACATACACAATTATGGTCATCTGCTAACCAATTTATTATATCTACCTACTTATGTCCACCTTCCTATCAACTCATCGCCACATCTCACACCTACTTACCCACCCACCTACCTATCTACCTACTTATGCCCACCTTTCTACCAACCCACCGTGCCACCTACTAGTATCTACCACACCTACACACCCTACCAACCTCTATACTCACCCTACCTGCCAACCCTCCACCCTTGCCTGCACACTCATGGCTCCTGCGTCACAAACAATATTAGGCCGTTACATCAACTTCTAAACATGGTCACCACCTTTCCCCCTTTCCCCACGTATTTCAATTTTTCCTCCTTCGTTTTTCCCTTTTTCATCACTTGTTTCATAGGGTGCTTTTCTTTTTCCTGTCCCTGTCTCCTCTTTGGCATGTCTGCTTGTTTTGCACGTTTTTCCCAAGTCTGTCATGGAATATTGGACGGTATTTTTGTCGCAGTGTCGTTCAAGGCTGTTTCTAGGTCGGTGATGCGAGTTTCCCTTCGTCACCGCACCATTGTCGCATCCACTAACACTGGCACTGTTATCGCCACCGCCGCCACTACCATCACCACTAGTGCGGTGTCAAGTGGTATGACTGTCACTGCAACCACCACCACAACCACCACCCCTACCACCACCACTCCCACCACCATCACCACCACTGCCTCTCTCTCCCTCACTTCGGCTGGAAACTAAATATAGAGAGAGTGGCACTTCGCTGGGCCCCCGACACACACACACCCACACTCCCTCACACACACACGCACGCACGCACGCCTCTCACCTGCGTCGGGAGGGAAGAGGGAGGGACCGGAGGAGTTTCTCTCTCACTTGGCACTGAGGTGGAGGAGGCTGTGTTGGGGAGTGGCGGTGGCGGACGCATTCCCTCCACCAGGCACCCAGTGGCACTCATCCCCCCCAGCCTCTTCCCTCTCCCTCCCCATCCCCCTTCTTGCCTGTCTCACCCACTAGCAGGGTCTCCTTGCTTCTCGTTGCTTCTCACTCTCTCCCTCGATTCCCTCAGCTTCCCCCCTTTCGCGTCTCTGTTTCCTTTCCTCGTCCCTCTCTATATCTGTTCCCTTCTCTCTTATCTCTGTCCCCTGGTTTTCCTCCTGACTCTGTCTTCCTTCTTCCTGCCCTCTTCTCCCTCTCTCCTTCCTTCCTTGCCTCCCCTCTCTGTCTCCTTCCTATCCTCTTCTGTGTGTCTCTTTCTTTCCCTCTTTTCTCTGTTTCCTTCCTTCCATCTCTCTCTCTCTCCCCCTCCCTCTCTCTCTCTCTCTCTCTCTCTCTCTCTCTCTCTCTCTCTCTCTCTCTCTCCCTCTGAGTTCTTATCGTTTCTGCCTCTTTTTCCTTTTCCTTCCCTCGCATTTATCATGAAATAAGTCGATATGCTAAAGGGCCAGAAGTGTTCAAGGCCAGACGACCTGTGTGCCGGCATACCGAGTGATGGCAAGGAAGAACTTATTATCCACATCGCAAATTACAGTATCTGATGACTCACTAAACCCGCAAGTGGCTGCAGCACATGAACGATAGCTATTATTGCAATATTTTATGAAGGAAATATGGTATGTTGCGTCAAATTATCTTTTGAAAAGTGTAACAGCAGTAATATGAAAACTGTCACTCATTTAATGCAAACAAAGTTATTAAGAACATTGATAGAGTTAAGCTCATAAACAAAACATTTGAGTTCATAATAGGTCAAGCCTGTGGTATGAATTCAAATTTATTACCATTATTCTCCGACCTGCAGGAGGTACGTAATAGAAACAAAACGCACACGACTGTTTAATTGGACTTAAAAAGGAAGCCTTTCCTAGGTTCCCTACAGTTAGAAAGATGATACGGCATGTTATTGGTGGGGATATTTCCATAGGAAATGTTCTTGGATAAGAGGGAGATAGCAATGAAACAGTATGGATCGTATTAAGTTGAGGCTGAGTATTGGAAACTAACAGAATGCCTTGTTCATGCGCTCGATATAAAGCAACTTTCATGTGACTCTACACCGAGTAACAAGCCAAATGGTTTCCTGCAAATCCAGGAAACCATTTACTACATTGAGTGGTAAGAATTTAACCACATGAACGCCAAACGTATAAGTAGGTTAGAGCTCTTCAACCGGATGGGGCCTCTGAAGATTTCCCTCTGAGGTCTGGCTGGGATCTATTGTTCACATGCTGACATTCAGAGGCGAGCGAGTGAGTTGCCTAGTCCCGGACCCTTACGCTCCTGATGGGGCAAAAAAGGACTGGATAGATAAATAGACAGATAGACAGGTATATTACATTACACTACCAGTACTATTAAATTTGCTGATGACACAAAAATAGGACGAATCATTGTCTGTACAAGTGAAAATAATAACCTTCAGAGGGATCCTGACATATTGTACAAATGGTCAAAGAACTGTCAGTGAGAAATACATGTAAAGGACACAATAGGGCGAGCGCATCACACAGTCATAGCAATGCAGAAAAAACGAAAATCAGTAAATTAGTGAGTGAGACGGATCTTGTAGTGATAGCTGCAGACCTAAGTCTTAGGCACGAGTTTGTTAGTATACAAAATAAAGTTCATAGTGCCTTATCGTGTTTTTATCCTGACATGTGAGTAACAGGACACCCAACGTACTACAACTCCTGTTATCTTGCGTAAGGCCACACTTGGATTATGCGTTGTAGTTTTTGTCTCCATATTATAGGCTGGATACATATTTCTTATGAAGTATACGGACAGTTATAAGAATTACACACAACGTAAGACAACTTCTGTGTGAAGACATGAAAAAAGCAATACATTTCCACATACACTGTAAAAGAGTAGAGTCAGGAACGATATAAATGAGATGTTCATTATGCACATTACGTAAGTAAGTCTCTTCTAAAGTGAGTTATCAGGACGAGCCGTGCACAACTAGCTTCAAGCAAAAGGACAAAAAATCAGTTATAATAAGACTGTAGATAGAATTTGTTTTGAAAACAGAGTAGTGGATGGGTAGACTAAGCTGTCCTTCGATGCAGCTGATGGTCTGTCAGTTAAGAGTTTCAAGGATATGCTTCGGCAAAAAGGCACATGACTATAATGGATTAGATATAGACATCGTGGTCACTTAGGCACCCACGGCGGGATTATTATTAGTATTAGTGTTTTATTCCAGCTCCCACAACAACAATTAATGTTTTGCTCTCACCCTTTCATTCGAAAATTGCTAGTTTTTTTTTTTTTTTTAATGCATAGTTTGTGCCACTCACTTTTCTTGTCAGTTGCGGTTGGCGGACATAGTGAGCGGAGACTTTCTTTCTTATTCTTCTTTCATTCCTGTAGCCCTGTTGGAACCTTAGAACTTGCTTCCCAGGACGGGCAAACCGGCCTACTGCAGTTTTCATTTCTCGCATACTCATCTCCCTAATTAGGCTATATTCTCTCTCTCTCTCTCTCTCTCTCTCTCTCTCTCTTT
>JAGKTI010008418.1:18839-33675 GCA_018397915.1 Birgus latro
TTAGGCTATATTCTCTCTCTCTCTCTCTCTCTCTCTCTCTCTCTCATTTCAGAATTATTTACAACAGTCATCCAGGATTAACTAACAGTGGCAAGGAACTGAACTCAAATTTATTGATACAATACACACGCGATGACAGTATGCACACACACAAATGCGTAACAAAAATGGACATACGAAGCAAAACAGTTTGTTAATCGCTAAGCGGCGGCTGTCAATTTATTTAGTTCATCCGGGCTAACACCAGAAGATTTTCCCCACCACAGGGGATCCTCCTGTCGTCCAAGAGTTAAGTACTAAAAGTCTTTCATCAGGCTAATGCCGGGTGACTGTACTCGCTACAGTGCAACTTTCCGTCATCCAAGGGTTAAGACCTGTTGTTAGCTAACACCGCACAGGAAGTGCCTGCAAAGTGTTGCAGAATGTCCTCTTGTTCTGCTGGGGCGGTGGATGCCTAGTACTTGCTGCTGATGTCGGTGTGCCAAAGTTGTAGCATTTCCTGATGCTCGTGTGGATGCAACGGACAACGTGACCTCGCGTGACTTGCAGCAAAAGCCGTTGCTTTCCATTGGTCGAGTTGACGAGATAGAAACCATAACCTTTACTGACGAAGGTGTAGATGAGTCAAAGAGATTGTGCTTGGTGTCTGTTGAACTGTGTTTCTAAACTTTGTCCCACAGCCAACACAGAGACGACGAAATCCAGCCGATGACTGACTGGAGAATTATCTAGTGACTGTTCTGTAGTCTTCCTGATTATTCCCTGAGGCAGAATTCCCGTTAATGGTGGAGTAGGATCTCGGCTGTAACCCGTATAGACGTGTATGTCACAATAGCGTAGCCGAGGGGTTTAATTAGATAGAAAGGGTTATCCGGTTGTATCGTTGATGGGAGTGGTAGCAGGAGACAGTAATGATGAGGCGTTGTAGGAGATGGCAGTGTAGGGCTTCTCTGTCCCGTTATCCTCTTCGTATTTTAAATGGGGTGATGAAACAGGCAGATTGGGGTCGATGGAGTTTATTATGAGACAGTTACTTGAATAAATGTTAAGAGCTTGGCATGACCCGTTTTTGGTTAGTAACAGATTATGCTAGAGGCGGTCCTCCTACTTTACTCTCACTCTCCTACTCTCTGGGAATCTCTCTCCGTCTCTCCTGGCCGCCTCTGGTTCTCTCTTCTGCTCTCCGGTGATCTAACTTGCTCTCTAACCTTCCTACATGTGGTATCGGACTTATATCCACCTCTAGCTTCCAGCTAAAATGTGTGTGCCTACGTATGTGCGTGTGTGTGTGTCGGTCATGTTTCCGGCCCATGATCAGGGGTGTTTGGCATTCTTGATTAGTCTAGGCAAGGGGATGTGTAGTTGTCTCTTCCTGGAGAACGTCAGACATAGCTACCTGTTATACATATTGTTACCTATAGCTAAATAGTTACATACCGTAGTTATATGTAGTATTGTGTCATAACATATTATGCCTTCATATCATGACAAAATCCTTCCCATGTTGGACTGTAATGGTGGTAAACCAGAGTATGAGTGGGATACCTTAGTTATGATTAGCAAATTCCTGCAGCTTAGACAACCATGTGTTAGCGTACGGAATGAAGCATTTTTCTTTTTTTTTACTACCTTTGTCGTATTCTCGCATTTCAAGTCAGACTCTTAAGCTGGAGCCATCCAGTTTGAGCAAACTGGCCTTCTACAGCTATCTTATTTATTCTTGTTCTTTCTTTCTGTTGAAGCAGATGGGGCCCTCGGTTTCATTTGTTGATGCATGAGTAACAGGATACACTTGCATTATGCAGTGCAGCTCTGATGTCCATATGGATATGAATGTCCATGATATAGTGTCGACAAGAGTTTCGCGGCCCTATCGGGTTGCTTAGTACTTGCTCCTGTGGAAACGCAAGGAAATCCACGGAAAATCCCAAACGCATTCCATGTAATGTTAAATGAATGGGAACAGTGAAGGGTCAAAACATTCCTTCAGAAAATTTCAGCTGCCATGAAACTGAAACACCATCTGTGACCTAGTTACAACCATCCTGCCAAATTTCATCAAAAATCCTTTTTCCAGTTTCAGCTTCGCTACACACACACACACACACACACACACACACACACACACACACACACAATACACACAGCCACAATTATATCATATTAGATATTAATTAGATTTTTTTAAATTCAGAAAGGAATCCCCAAAATAGTAGTTTTAAAACAATGAACGTCCTAATGACACCATGAGATGGAAGACAGTGGATCTGCTCTTATTAAGAGAGAGAGAGAGAGAGAGAGAGAGAGAGAGAGAGAGAGAATGGGTTCGTTTAACTGAGGACTTCAAGCGGTAAAGGATTAAATCCAGGAGATATAAACAATAGAACATAATAAAAGTGGATAATCGTAGTAAGCTAGTTGGGCCATAGGTCACTGGCTCAACACACTCAAATGTCGTCAGATAAGAAACATTACATTTTTGTACGGAAAAGGGCGGGATTTGGTTTGGAAATAAAAGTAATGGATGAGTGCAGCATGTTACCCAGCCATGTAGTTGGCTGGTGCAATATAAAACTAGAGTATCAGGAATAGACTAGACAGGCATATTATGCTTGAAAAGAATTGGGCGAAGAGCCATCTCAGCCACTGAAACACTCAGGATGTAATTATTACCTCGCCCGGACGGAGTCCGACGAGGTATTATTTTTGGTCTGATTTGTTTGTTTGTGTTTGTTTTTTTGCTTCTTGATTTATTAGCAACATTACAGAAAAACGGCTAGATAAAATTACATGAAACTTTCAGGATATGTGGGCACTGGTCCCAAAAGAAAATGAATAAATTTTGGAGGTAATCAAGTGACCCTCAAAGGTCAAATTAAGGTCACGGAATTTCAGAGGGCTATAACTTGAAACCGGTTGAAGATAGAGATATTTACTAGTATGAACATATGGGAACTCTAATATGGCCTTTCATTTGGCATCAAGACCTTTGACCTTGAGTGAACTTGAAAGGTCAAACTCAAGGTCACGGATATTCAGGGGGCTATAACTCGAAACTCATTGAAGATAGATATTTACTATTATCAAGATATAGGAAGTCTCATATGGGCTTTTATTTGGCACCATGACTTTTGACCTTGAGTGGCCTTGAAAGGTCAAACGCAAGATCACGGATTTTCAGAGGGCATAACTTGAAAACATTTGCGCCATTACCTTAGACTTAATTGTGTACCGTACTGACACTAAATGACAGTTCCGCTTCAGTATTTAACAGCAATAAAACAACAGCTGTTGGGCGAGGTTTGATTTGCCTGGCACCACTTGTTACGATTTTGTTTTCTAGATTTCACTCAGGTGTTTTATGTTCTCTTTCTTCTTCTTCTTCTTTTATTATGTACAGTTCATGATTTACTATGTACTGCACGTACACATTTCGTATTAACCATTGCAATGGTAATGTGATACGAACTGATATTATGTAACAGGGACAAATTTATAAAAAATTAAATTAATCAATAGCTATACAATAACAGAATTTCGTTCCCCTTGCGATTAAGTACAACTTGGCTGAGTACCACTAGAGTACCTACATACAGAGAGTAGCGACAACTCTGAGATAGGACGCCATGTTCCTGCCAGGCGAGCCGCGCGCTCGGACTCCCTGCCCGGCATTTGTGATGTCCTTCTCTCTCTGGTGCTGGTGTTATTAATACTGACGAAAGCATAATATAAGAGTAGGTGATGAATGAGAAACAGGATGCTTACAGTCAATGTTTATATGGGAATTTTAACTATATTGCAGCAAATCCAATAGCCTACTGAGCGACAGGATCTAATGATTACTTTATATTCTGTACTAGTTTCCTCATGGCTACACTTTTACTAAAAAGCTCTGTGTTTTTTTTTCTTCTGTGTTTTTGTGTTCTTCATTAATCTTCTTGCAGTAGAAATGCAAGCAAGCATTGAGAAACTTACTTAGAAGCTTGTGTTTGAGGTTGTGACAAGTAGGAATATCATAACCTTTGGTCAGGTTTACTGCTTCCCCCATCAGCGTTTTCTTAAGCTTATTCTTTCCTATCAAATCACACTGACTTTTCCTGAACATCTCTATTTTAAGCAGCATCACATATGCTTTATCTGACACAGCAATAAGACCTCCTTCTTTGTATTCGAGTAAAGTGAGGTCTGCTGCTTTATGAGCTGTCTGATGGGGTGATGCTACTTGTATTACATCTCTCAAGCACTCATCACAGGTGGTCGCCGTGTTTTCTTACGCTGTGAACACAGTAGCCTATAAGATCGTACAAAGAATCATCTCTGTCACCGACAATTCCTCCTGAACTTCATCTGTGAAGTTAGAGGTAAACGAGAGTACCTATATAGGTACTCTAAGGTAAACCATATTATATTCTGGACCTCTTAGAAACCTGTAACATTCACAGACGGGTGACTGAAGAATCACGTAGGTACACGTCCACGTAAGAATATACACAAAATGCACGTAGTACACGTATACAGCACACGAAAAAGAAAAGACACGATGCACGTATTGTCACAACACATGAAATAAAAAGAGTACATGTAGAATTCACATCAAAAGATTATGTACGGATAATGCACGTAATAATACGCGTAAAACACGAGACATAATAGAAAAAACACGAAAAGTAAGCGACATACATACGATGTATAAAGGTAGGTACAGTACCTAGGTATTAAGATGGCACTATTATTTCGTGAATAATACTTTTTCCCACGTAGTCATAATACACAACACACAGAACATGAAGTATAATAATATTATTCGCCCCTGTATAGAGTACAACTCTCATGTGTGGGGAGGCTCCCCACATGCAGTTCTTCTCAATAAGGAGGAGTCAAAGGCTTTTTGTCTCATTAACTCTCCTCCTCTTACTGATTCCCTTCAACCTTTGTCTCTTCGCCGTACTGTTGCATCTTTATCTCTTTTCTATCGCTACTTCAACGATCACTGTTCCTCTGAACTGTCTGCTTGCATCCCTCCACCTCTACGACGGGCACGTAGTACCCGTCTAGCAACAAACTCTCATCCATTTTCTGTCCAACTGTCTAATGCAAGAGTTAACCGTTACTCCCAGTCCTTCATTTATGCAACTGGTCAAATCTGGAACTGTCTTCCTCTGTCTGTATTCCCTACTTCCTATGATCTCCAGTCTTTCAAATGCAGTGTGTCCAGGCATCTCGAAATGACTGGATCTTGAATTTGGCTCTCTTTTGTATTGTTTTTGCTTTTTCTTGGAAGGAACAGTATGCGGGCCCATGGCCTTTGGTTCCCTCTTCCTTGCATAAAAAAAAAACAAATGCATAATCGCACATAAATAACCATAAACAACTATTATGGACATAGTATGAAAATACCGTGACTAATTTGTGAATCATCAAACAAATTCATTCTCATTGATTAACCCGTCCTGATGCTCTGATCTCCTTCAGTATTTCCCTCTTACATTGACAGTTGTTATATTTCTACAGCAAGGAGAAACAACCTTCCAGCAAACTGCATGAAAACATTAAGCATACCTCAGATAAGACTGATCTGGAGTTGGCTCCCCCCCCTCCCCCCAGACAATTTACTTTATTCCTTCATAATTTCCATCTTTCTGGATTAGATGGAAATGTGAACACTTTAAACCCTTTCTCCGGTCGATTGCTGCACCCATAAGCAGAACAGCCTGGCATCATGCCCACCCACAACAACAAAAAATCATGAACTAACGCGGCCAGCGGCGGGAGTCTCAGTTAAGTTGCGCGCGCAATTTTGGCAAGAACATGGCGTATATCAGCTGAGCGTCCGTTAGCCCCTCTCTGTATGTAGGTACTCTAAGTACCACCTTCCCACCGCGAGTTGCCAGCACTCCGCTCCCCCTATCATTCATGACAATATCACACACACACACACACACACACACACACGCTGTCCTCTGTATCAGTCCGCGTCATGAGGTGGATTGTTGACAAGTATCTGGTAAAATCAGGGTTGAAGTGGATAGCTTTTGGATAGCCACCCATTTACCCGCCGGAGCCGGGATGTTCAGTTAAAAAATTTGAGAGGATCATTTTTTAAAATACTTTAATATTGGCCAATCTACTGTTAAAACTGTTTAAGCCTACATTTTTAAATTTATTTATTGAGTTTAAGAATCAAATAAGTATTGCAAATAAATATAAAAATAAAAACCTTTATTCATAATTATTTCATTGAGACACTGAAAACTTTGTTGCACATAAAGTAATTTTTCTTTTTCGGTACTTTCTTGCAAGTGACTGTCCTGTTAAAAATTTCATAATACACAGTGTGTACGTACTGTAATATATTATCATTGTACTGTGTTTCTTAACATTTAATGGCACTACAGTAGCGCTAATCCATTATTTTACTGAAATTTCTTCTCAGCTTCTGTGGTCTTGTATACAAATCTATTTTTTATTACCAAGGAAGAACATGAGGCAGTGGAGGTTTGCAGTTCTTTGAGGTTTGGGGAAGGTGTGCTTGTTGGCAGATTTTCTTCATTGAGTGTACTTATGTCCCTCATCCTACTCCAGAAACCTTTCGTGTAAAAACGTTTTCTTGACAAACTGAGTACATCTCAGCAGGCGTTCTCTCAGTATTTTTACCTTAGAACTTATTTTTTCACTGCGGTGTCAACACTTCTGTTTCTGGTTTCCTTTCTCATTATTAGTTCCATCAAACTCCCTCCATTCTGTCGCTTTGTATCTGCCTTTACTTGCCGTGATGCACTGTATCGTTACTGACCCTCCACTGACTTCTGTTCAAATAGACTGCCGAATTGTAGTGTCCTGAATGAGTGTTTATGTTTGTTTATACACGTCACAACATGAATGGCTCTATAAACTAAATAGCCTGGATTTCATCATCCTTTGCTAAACAGGTCAACATGCATATTTACAAAATGGTTAGATAAACCTTTGATAAAATACTACTGTACAACATACAGTATACTCTAAATTACAGTATAGTACTGTATATCCTTTACTATACTGTGCCTAAAAAGAAACAACTGCTTAATGACTTCCTTCCGAATACATGTTAATACTGAACAGTATTATTAATATTAGTATTCTGAATAAGTATCAACATGAATGTCTTCACCGTAGATTTCATCATCTATGTACAGCATGTTTGAACATGCAATGCAGTATTGAAAGAAATAGCAGTACAGTACTGTAATGTACAATATATTTTCTGAACACCAAAATGTATGAAAATAATAAAACAAGAAAAAATATATATTGTTACGACCCCGTCCCACACTGTCACAGGCTCCAACACCAGTAGTATGGTATAAGAAGGACGTTGTCCAGTGAGTTGTTCTTCCTAGAGGCAGCCTTTCAGTGTAGGCTACAACAACACAGAGCAGTACAGGCGTTGTAAATAAACACTGGCTTCGCAAGTTCACTGTCTTTATTTTCCAGTTACACTTAATGTTTGCCAACTGCACTTCACTCTTTTCACAAGTACCGAAGATATACAACTTTCACTAACTGCAATTACACTTAATGCTTGCCAGCTTCACTTCACTGTTTTCACAAGTACCTAAGCTTCACTGCACTGACACTGAACTGACACTGAACTACACTCAGACTGAACTGAAAACTGACTGAATCTGCTCTAGTCTCTTCCCCATCCATATATAAGTTTCCCATATTCTAGAGTGATCTACTACTTCTCCAAAGTTCTCGTACATTCACGAGGAAGCAACAGTTACAACAGTTACCAACTCGGAGACATCCAAAATAGCCAGAGTTTTCTTACACTGCATAACACTCTAAATTATTTAGCATACAGACTGAGATAAAATTACATAATTTAACAATCATAAAAACAATATAGAGAAAAAGAGCATAAAATTTAAAGTACATCTTTACCAAATAACGCCACTCACAAACAGCAGGCTAACTGGCAACTCTAACACGTAACTAAAAAAAAAAAAAAAAAAAACGACAATCTAACTAGTAATCCAGTTACTGTATAAAAGCTTGAAGGCTGGTAAAAAAAAAAAAAATAAATAAATAAATAAAAATGGTTTTACATAGGTTTTTTAATATACTGTATATCCAGGGAGTTTTTTTTTTTCTTACCACCCTTAAGTAAAATGAATAAAAATAAAGCAGGACAGGAGAGAGGAGGTGTTGGGGGAGACTCTGCCGGCGTATCCCCCTCTGAGGCAGTAACTGCATATGTGTGTGTGGACGCATCGTGCTACAGGGTGGGAGGTTGTACTGATGGATGGAGTTGCCAGGGGAAAAGACAAAAATTATACCCACATATTGGAATTGTGTTTATTTTGAGGATAAAGCAGATGCAGCCCGACTTGGAACAACGGAAGACAGTTTGAGAAGTAAGAGACTCACAAGTGTAAAACAGAGATATGGAATGCCGGAGTGACTGAAGGAAGGGAGGTAATCATCATCATCATCATCATCATCATCATCAGCAGCAGCAGCAGCAGCTTCTAATCTAGTATTGTCCCATTAAGACCATTGAAGTCCGGGCTAAGCTACTCAGTCCACACATTCAAGGCGACAGTGACCAATAGCTCTTCCCTGAACGGCATAACGTAAGCAATAAAACCCAACCACTTTTGGGAAGCAGACCCCAATGGGCCACGTCCGGTTGAAGCGCCTTAACTCACTAGACCACCAGGCGTCTTAAAAACTATGAAGGCAACGGGGCCAGTGCACTACATCACTACATTACACAAGGGATCATCTTTTAGTGCATCAGAGGATTGTTTCCTACAGGGGAAAGTAACCAGGTGCGACGAGGGATGATAAAGAAGGAAATGGAAGGACGGAGAAAAAGAACTCAAGACCGAAAAGCAACATGTCTGAGCTATATGTCAGAATCAGGTGCTCTCTTGTATCCTGTGTGATAATATTTCTAGGTGTATACGTTTGTATGTGTTGTTTGGATGTACTACTCTCATGCATAACATTCTTACATCTGTCCCTTCCTCCCTCCCTCCCTTCCTTTTCCTTCAGTTCCCATCTCTCTCTCTCTCTCTCTCTCTCTCTCTCTCTCTCTCTCTCTCTCTGACACGTAACCTGCTCAGGTGAAGACGTACTTTACTTATCAGAGCTTTTCCCAAGGTCCCCTTAGGATGTCGCTTGCCAATTGATTCTCCTGCTGCATGTTGTTCTAAGGAGTTTATAAGAGACTTCATAGTGCAAGAAGAAGGTAAGTATACGTGTTGTTTGTTCTGCAAGCCAGTGAGTAGGCTTAGTTTACATATTAGGGAAAACCAATTAGGCAATTAATGTGTAACGTGGCAGGGTGAAAGCATGAGAAAATGAGGCTGGAGTGGCTAGTGCTAGGGCAGTGTATGTAGATGAAATGGAAGCAAAAGTGTTAGGCAAGGTAGATAGCTTAGAAAATAGGTTAGTTAAAGATAAGACTAATAATAGGAATGGTTTCCAGCTAGTCAAGGGAGGGTGCAAGGCTAAGGAAAGTTACACTGATTAGAGTGTGTCTATTAGGAATAGATTTATGGTCTTGAAGATGAAGTGCAGGAGGAATCTGGCCTCATACTTGTTGGGCATTCGTTGATTAGGCATCAGGAGAAGGAGTTTTGTGCTAAGGGTTCTAGGAGGAAGCACTTCTACTTTCCTGGGTGTCGGACATAGGACGTGACTGAGAGAATTGATGACTTAGTAACATCTTTCAGGACAAGTCAGTCTTTGTTACTGTGGTAGAAACTAATAATGTAGCCTCAGTAAGGTCAGAGGAGATACTCAGGAAGTATGGAGAGTTTATCAGGAAGTTCAAGGAAAGCTGTAGGAAGTTATTTATCTGTGGGTGTTACCGAGAGTTGACGTTGGCTCACTGACTCTCAGCAAAATGACAGGAGTCAATAGTAGGCTAGAACTTTGCGTAGAAAGGAGAGTGTGATGACTGGGACAATTTTAGTCATGAGAGAAACTTCCATGGTAGAAGCGGCCTTCACCTCAATAGGGTAGGAAAGGCTAGGTTAGGTAGGGTTGTGTCAGGGGAAAATGAGAGTTTACTCTGGCGTGTCGCCAGATGTCAGGGGAAATTTAAGTATTCCCAAGAAATAATAAAATATTGTATAATTGGTATACAATGTATAGCTAAGTGTGCTATGTCAATTCTCTAGGGTCGAGAATTACAGACTTCCTCAACGGCACGCAGTAGAGACTAGACGCTCTATTGGGCTGCAATATTGTACCGTTGGCCGACGAGAAAGTTTCTTCTCCCCCCCAACAATAAAAAAAAATGATAATAATAATAACAGGCTCTTGGCTGAGCCAAACTCCTAGCTAGCACAACGGATTTAAGGAGTGATGCCAAAGCTGGCCTAAGTACCGGCCGTGATTTAATTCAAAAGTTGTGCTAATGCAGAGTAGCAAAACTGTATTAAATGAGTGGAGTAATCAAACACAGTTAATATACTTTAACAAAGCTCAAGAAAAGAACTGTGAATTTATTAATTACAAACAAATGAATTTACGTTACATGAAATTCAAATCAAATGAAAGAAATGCACTCACTCACTCAGACACTCAGATAACGGCTAAATATTTCAAAAAGCTTAGCCTAGGAAAAAACCAGAAAATACTGGTCGGTATGGATGAGACTGTACTGTAGTCGATCACCAACAGGGTGGGAGCTCGGGAGGACACGCCGATTCAAGCCGAGATCTTAAATAAAGAATTCACTCGAGCCTCTAGAGGCGTACGACCCAATCCTTCCGTGACTAAGAACAGACTAATTTGAAAACGCGACGCGGCGCGGGTGGGAGCTCGCGCGCATGCGCTATGGGCCCGGAGCAAAGCCCGACAACATAAAATTATCGTACATATTAATTTGCTCCTCACAAAATCACTGGATGTCACGATTTAACTAACATGATTTTACAATGTAGAAAATTCGTGACATTACGCCCGTGAAATTTTTCACATTTTACCCTAGAGTAAAATTTGACACTATGTATATACATCCTAACTCAGTCACACAAGATTCACACTGTGGTGTGTGTACTATCCTGTTACAGGAGGCAAAACAGTGTCGCCTGTGAGCGTAAAAACCTCGTATTTACGTTAAGGAAAGCAAGCTTGAGGGAAAAACTCCGAGACGACAGTGAAAAATCCTGCACTCAGGTCAACTGAGTGAAAATTCGCTACATTTACATTAACAACTAATTGTTATGTAGCGTGATGTATGTGATACACGGTGTAGGTGTGACAGTTGTAGTGTAACTGTACCTATGTGTAAGCAATAATAATAATACATATTAAGGCAATAATAAAGGCGACGAGGGCAGAAGAGATGAAGTGCCAGGGTGCAGCAGACGATCAATGGTCCTGGACATCTTCTTCACCCAATGACTGTACCTGTGGGGATGAGTCAAGGTGGAGTATCAATAGTGTAATGCAAGGGTTACACTAAATTACAATTTCATCCACCCAGCAATCAATCCACACACACACAAAAGAAGGTACTCTTTAGCCGAAAGTCAATTAATAGCAAATTTCATAGGTATGTCGCCGTTATTTCCCCAATAGTTGCTTTTTCTAATCTACACTTACGCCTAATAAAAGGGCTCGTCGTCGGTGCCCTCGGCTGGGATCGTACCACGACTACCCGCCTGTCATCAGTGTCCTTAGTTGGGTTCACTGTGACTGCACACTTATGGCTATACTTAACATTACAAAGGGCTCATCACCTCGACTACCCGTTTGTCATCGGTGTCCTCAGTTGGGTTCACAGTGACTGTACACTTATGGTTAGTAAAGGTAGTCGAGAATCCCTGTGCAACTTTGGCAGGTCACATTTTAACACCCTGCATGGGTGTGAACACTCATGTGGCTTCTATGTAATCTCCGGGAATCCTCAGGGAGGCCCTCAGCTCGAGATACACCACAAGGTAATTCAAACTCAGCCTCGGATTGCCTCTGCGGGGTCTCGGACTTCCCCCTTAACCTACCTTAATCTATAGTGCACTTATGAGCTACAGTACATATGTATGTACAGACCCCAGACATAGTATGTCCTGTGGGGCCAACAAGCGAGACGTGAGGTCTTAGCAGCATAGTACTGACTGGGACCCAAGCTAGTTCTTGGATTGCTCAAATCTCTTAGAACACCACTGTCTTAGGAAACCCAGTGTACAACAGACACTCACGTTACCACTGCCCTCTCTCACACGGCTCAGAGATTATGGGTGTGGATTCAAACGGTGCAGGAAGGAAACTTTCCTGAATGGTGGTACGTCGACACACATTGCAGGAGTGCACAAAACTATCTATATCCTGTCCCATTCCTGGCCAGAAAAAGTCAGCACGGATACGGCCTTGGGTTTTCCTTTTGCCCATATGACCTCCTGTTGCTGAGCAATGACCCCATTCTAACACTGCTTGGCGGTAGTTTGAGGGAACGACAAACTGCAATCGAACCTCGCCCTCGGGTGTTCGCGACTCACGGTAGAGCCGTCCTTGTCTGCGAAGGAACCTGGCTCGTCCACCCCGTGAATACTTCGTCACTCTACCCTTTTGTTTCTTCTGCACAACAGCAAGGGTCGGGTCAGTCTGTTGCTCTTGGACAACATCTTGACTGCAAATCAGATCTTGCGGCAATGCAATAGCCACTGGGGCAACACAATTTGAAGCCGAAGTCTGAGTAGTAACATCTGTAGTGCAACTATGCTTGGCACCTGGTATATTGCCTATTATGAGGTCAAACAAAGGTTCTTGCATGACAACTGCAACTGTTGAACCTGTATAAAAGGGAGATGCTACCTGGATACGTGCCTCAGGAAACAATCTCACTGATCCGTCAATAAGCTGAGCTTGGATCTGTCTGCCTGTATACTCTTCAGGACGAACAAGACTCTGCCTGACAGTACAACCTGAGGAACCATTGTCTCTCAGTACATTAACAGAAACACCTCCCACAAACCCTGGCTGAACAAGGAAGGCACTGTTACCTGTGGGAGGGCCTGTGGAGGAAGCGGCCAGCCATTGATAAGGCTGCCTGGCATATAACTCTTCAAATGTGACAGGAGTATTTGCCTTAGGGATCGTACCCGACCTAGAAACATGAGGAGCTTTACTCACCCTCTGGGGAGCAGGAGCACTGACGGCCTGTGGAGGAAAGTTCACCGTCTCAGGGAGACTAGTGAACCGTGAAGGAGGAGCTGTACTCACCATCTGGGGAGCAGGAGTACTGACGGCCTGTGGAGGAGAGTTCACCGTCTCAGGGGGACTAGTGAACCGTGAAGGAGGAACTGTGCTGTCGGGACCAGCACCATCGTGCGCTTGTTGAGGAATGAAGGCTGCTGCACTCGCCTCCTGCCTCTGATACACTGGGGCTGGTGTCGAAAAGGTTTGTCCCAGTTGGCGATTACGTGGCTGATACTGCTGCTGTTTAGGGTACTGCTGCTGGTTAGGGTACTTGTTGTACCTCTTCCAGTCAGGTTTCTGTGAATTCTGCCACTGGTCCTTCTGCAGTTTGCCTGGACCATGACCATTACTTTGAGAATGGCCTTGATGCTGGGGTTCAGTCTGGGACTGCTTACCGGACTTAGCAGAGTCTGTCCTGTTCCAGGACTGCTGCTTACGTGTTTCGTACCCATACGCACTAAAGAAGGCGTCAGCGGTTTGTACCATTTCAGATGCGTCCTTCACTTTGGACATCTTTAGCTGGGCTACAAGCTCAGCAGGCCACGACTTTTCTAACTGTGTACACAGCACGAGGTCGATCACTCTCTCTCGTGTGCTGGGAGTCTCATCCTTCTCCATCCACTCGCCCAAATATGCCGTGAGACGGTCGAGGAACTGAACGGCTGTCTCCTTTTCCTGGAGACGTGCCTTCATGAACTGACTTTTAGCATGATCGACAGTAAGACTGTACGCTTTGATGAGTGCGGTCTTCATCATCTCATACGTGAGATTCTCTCCGCGAATTCTGTGGAGAATGTCGAGGGCGGGGCCCTCAAACAGGCTAAGAAATTGAAGCCGCTTAGCTGCCTCATCCAGATCGTACAGGTTTGCCATGTCTTCGAAATGAGTTATAAATGGCTCGATTCGCTCGCCTTCCTTGTAAGAGGGAAGCTTAAGACGTGGAGTTGCTAGAATAGGTGCTGGGAGAGCAGTAGAGGAGCTTGAATTGGTTGCACCCGGTGTGCCTGAAGCCATGGAGTCTTGCTTAAGCTTAAGCACCTCCAATTTGTGTTCATGCTCTCTCTCTCTCTTCCCGTTCACGTTCTTTCTGTCATTCTTCGTACTCCCTCTGCCGTTGACGTTCCCCGCGTTCAATTTTGCGCTCTTCACGGGCGGCATTTTCACGTTCTTGCTCGTGATTGAAGCGCGATAGGACATAATCTCTTATTTCCTGGGGGTTAGTGAGCCCCATTTCTTTTGCCTCTTGCACGAATGTACTGTGCTCCATCATGCTTGGTTTTTGAGACTGATTGGCAACTGAGACTGATAGGTATGAGTGAGTGATTCGGTAATAAATTTTAAGCTAGGAGTTTATCCTGGTATGAGGTCGCCAGATGTCAGGGGAAAATGAGAGTTTACTCTGGCGTGTCGCCAGATGTCAGGGGAAATTTAAGTATTCCCAAGAAATAATGAAATATTGTATAATTGGTATACAATGTATAGCTAAGTGTGCTATGTCAATTCTCTAGGGTCGAGAATTACAGACTTCCTCAACGGCACGCAGCAGAGACCAGACGCTCTATTGGGCTGCAATATTGTACCGTTGGCCGACGAGAAAGTTTCTTCTCCCCCCCCAACAATTAAAAAAAATGATAAT